>MU623688.1:0-16848 GCA_025201765.1 Daldinia sp. FL1419 | reverse complement strand
TTAATTTATATTATTAATTATTTAATAATATTAATTAATATTAATAAATATATATATAAAATAAAAATAAAATAATAATAAAATAAATAATAATAGGGATAAAATTGATATATTATAATTATTTAAAGAAGAAAATTATTTAAGAAAGATAAATGGGAAACCTACCCTTATATAATAATAGATACATAAGTACTTCTTAGGGGTCGTATGCTAGACTAAAGACATAAGTCATACAACCACCAGTATAGAAATATAATATAACTTTTATAATATAAAAAAATAAATTTATATATTTTATAAAGGTCCATTAAACATTAATTATAAAAATTAAATTAAATAATATAGTTATTAAATTTAAAGAAAGTATTAGGTTTTTTAAAATATGATTAAATAAGAAATTTAAATAAAATAAATATTTAAAAACAATTAAAATAAAGATGGAAAGGTAATAATACATCTTTTTTAAATTAATAATATTAATATGAGATTATAATATAACTGAAATAAAAAAGATTTATATAAAAATAATACAAAATATAATAATATATGAAATAATAATGTAATATATTTTAAATTAAAATTATAAAATAAGAAATATTATTAAAAAATTAAATATTATTTAATTAATTTATTTATAAAAAATTAATAATATATATAAAATAATAGAAATATTATAATTAGAAATAAAATTAAATTACCCTTTAATATACTTTTATTTAAATATAATAATAATAATAATTAAATTTTATATAAATAATGGAAATTTTAATTTTAAAATTTAAAAAATAAAATAAAAAATCTAAAAATAAATAGAATTTTAAAGGCTTAAGACATAATAAAATCTTCCCATTATTATTTAAATACTAAATATATATATTATAAAAATTAAAGTTAATTAAAATATTAAATAGAAAGGATATTAGTATTTTAAAAAAACCTTCTTAAATTATTGGATGGAAAAATGGGAATAGTATAAAAAGGATATTATTACATTAACAATTTAATTATTATTTTTTAATATAAAAATTAATAATTAATATTTTAATTTATAAAAATATAAAATATTAATGTTATTATAAATATATACTAAAAAAATAACATTAAAAACCTTCTTATTTAATAAAAAGATTTTTAGAATAAATATTCTTAAATATAAATATAATAAAAGGGAAATAATATAATATATAATTTTTAAATATTTTAAATATGTTTTAGTATAAGTTTGCCTTAAATAGAATTTAACCTTAAAATTTTTTTTAATTAATGTAGATTATAAAAAAACATTATCCAACCCTAATAAAACCTTATTAATAACTTATTAATTTTTTAAATAAATTTAATTATTTATATATAAAATAATATTATAATTTATTTAATATAAATATTTCTAAAAATTTTAAATTAAATAAAAAGAATTTATAATTAAATAAAAGGATATAAATAATAATATATTAATAGAATTTTTTAAAAAAATTATATTTATTTAAAATTATTGTACATTTATTCTAAATTATTTTTATTAAAATTATTTTCTTCCCCGTCCACCTCCTTATCCTCCTCTTTGCTTTTTTCAGTTATATATACTAAAAAATCCTGAATAAAGGTAAGCACATTTTTAAAAGAAAAATTATATTTATTAAAACTTAAACCTAAATATATTAAGAAATTATTAAAAATTTACAATAAATTATTATTAAAAAATAATAAAACATTTAATATCAATTAAATTTTTTAAATAAAAAATTATTATAATAATAATATATAAAAATAATATAAATTATTAAAAATAAAATAATATATATATATTTCCTTCCAAAATTAATTCCCTTATAAACCCTATATTATAATTAATAAATATTAATAAAATAAATATAAAATAAAATTACATTACAAAATAATCATAATATTAATAATATTAAAATAAATAATCTTTTTAAAATTATTAAAATATATAAAAATTATAAATTTAATAAATAAAAAATCAAATATAATAAAAATAATTATTAAATATTATTAATAATCTCCTAATAAACTTCTCAAAAATTTAAAAATCTTAAAAAAATTATAATAAAATCTTAACAATTAATTCCTAAAATTATATTAAAAAAATATAACCACACTTTTTATACAATTCTTCATCTTCAATAAATAAATTATTTTTATAACATATAACTGCACCAAAATTATAATCCCAATATAATATAATATTAAAATATTATATTAAATCCAAAATATTATAATAATTTCTAACAAAAAAACTAAAACACTTAAAAAAAATTAATAATAAAATAAAATCAAAAAAATAATAAAATACCTATAAATACATAAACTTTCTTTTACTTAATACAATATACATATAAAAATAAAAAGGATTTTTTAAGGTAACATCAAACCATAAATGCAATAAATATAATAAAATTATATTACAATATTGCAAAATATAAATAAAATATATAAAAAAGATTAAAATTAACCAAAAAGGATTATAAATTAATAATACTATTTTAAATCATTTTAAAAAATAAATATAATATTATAATATTAAAAAAAATTATAAAAATAAAAATAAATAATGATTTTTTATAAAAATATAAAATCATTTACATATATTTATACTTTATATAAACTATATATACCTTAACCCTCCTCTAAAACAATTTCTTTACAATATAATAATATTTTTATTATTTATTAAAAAAAATAATAAAATTATTTTAAATCTTACCATTATCCCACACCTGGGTTGCCACCATATTACTTTATATAATTAATATTATAACATATAAAATATTTTTTATATTAAAATTTAATTATTTTTATTAAAAGGTAAATTTTAATAAAAATATAAAATAAAATTAAAATTATAATAATATAATTTATTTAAATAGGTAATAGATAGGTTTTTTCTAGAATACAATTCTTACCTGGAACAAATACTAAGAGATGGACCAGATACCTGTAATATATTCTAGGTAAATCGGGGTAGTAATAAATAAATAATAATATTTAATATTTAAAATATTAATAACATATTAATAAAAATATATTAAATTAAAAATTGAAAAATTTATTTATTTTAATATATTTAATTTTAATGAAATTAAATATGTAATTATAAAGTTATTAATATTTTATTATTTTAATAGTAAGATTGATTTTATATTAAATAACACCTTTTTGTCTCTATTTATATTAATAATTTTCTAATATAAATCCTTAAGAAAACTTAAGGTATTAATTATTATATAAAATAACTTTTATCCTAATACTAATACTTAAATATGAGGAAAGAAACAAGCTAAGAGAATAAGTTAGAAATATAAGTTTGCAATAAAGGACAGATATTATTACTTATTTACAGTTCCTTATATATAAGAGGTTACATGCGTATAGTCGTTGCGGGCAACAGTAATGCATTCGTGGCCAGAAAAAAAAATAGTAATACAAATCCTCCATTAGATATAGAAGCGGCTGCCCTAGATCGTTCCTACCTATATACACCCTCTCTTCAAGATATTTATACATATGGTACATGCAAGACTCGTATGCTATATGTTACACGTTAAACTCATTCATAATTAATCTTTTGTTGCCGCTTTCTTTCCGTAGTTCGTCCAGTGTTTTGGACATATTTTGCAGGGCTGACTTGACATCTCGAAGACATGCATCTCCATCTTCTTCTAGACGTTGTAGGCGTTTTTCGATTTGCTCCTCTGTATGTTCCCATTGCGAATTGGGCCATTCTTCCCTAGCTCCTACCTCCTTGGCCTTGGCTACGCCAAGCATCCTCTCGACTAGTTTGACGATTTCCTCTTCTCTAGCTAGTTTCGCTTTCTCCAATCGTTCTTTTGTAGAAGGAACCGGCCACGCCTTCTCCTTGCCCTCCCCTTGGTTGAGTTCTAGATGTACACGCGGGCTCGTCTTGGGGATCGGTTTTCCAACGGTACCTGAAGGAACCCGACACCTACTTTCTACCGGATGGCTGTTCCGTTTTGGCGAGCCGCTGTTAGGTGACTTAGGCGGTGTTAGTACGCCCGTTACGGTATGGCGGTTCAATTTACCCGGACTTCCTGTTATACTCTCACCGTGCCCGGCCGTCACACTCTTATGGACCATGATGGGTACTGGTTTTGGACGTGACTGCGGTATGATCTTGAGCTTATGAAAAGAAGGCCGCAAAGGTGTGGGGATAACACTGGAAGACAAAGTGGATGTTGTGGACTCGGGTTGAGGAGTTAGATTGGCTACGACCATGACTGGTGTGATGGCGATCCTGGGTAGAATTGGATTTTCCGGTGGCCGTTCGGGAGTTATATTTATTGTCATCACCTCAGAAAGGCTCCAGTTGCGTTCTGGAACGGTCATCTCTGATGTAAATACAATTCTTTGGGTAGTCCCTCCTGAGGTCGTCCGCAGCCATTCATTATTCGTAGGGATGAATGAATTCTCCTGTGCTTGGGATGACTTGGATAATTGTTTTTTAGCGAGAGGCGTACTTCCGAGAAAACGCCCAAGGATAGGCGAATCTTTTGACTCGTCCGTGCTGGGGATGAACGGTATAAAATCCAAATTCGCTTCTTTGTTTAAGGGGATAGATGTCGGCTTGCTCGAAACGGATTTTATATCTACCTTTTGCTCGCTACATTTTGCTAGTAAACCTTGTCTGTTCGGATATTTCTCCTCGTATGGCGATGGCAAGGTGAGGCTAATCGTCGGAACAGGTTGCATGAGATGTGGACGAGTTCCTTCTGGATGAGAGAAGGGCCTATCAGCATTTGGTGCAAGATCTCGGGGACTACTGATAGCAATTCCTATGGGAATATTATAGGGTTCATTAATGTTGAGTGATGCCCGAGGCGAATTTGAATCTGCACTAATTATACTAGGAGAACCCCGCGCATCGTGATCGACGCGCGTAGAAGACGCCACTGAGGAAGCCCTCGGTCGAAGACTACCCATGGCCGCTGGTCGGCTCATTTCACCTATAGTGGCCGACCTCGCGCTTCTCGTCACAGTAGTTGTGATCGCAAGTCTTTCCGGCTTAGAAGCGATATGCGACGTGTCCCAGGGGTCACTAGGTCGATAGGTAGATGACGTAGGCTGCATGACCAAGTCATCCATAGAAGTTGTACGTGCCCCATTCGAGCTTGTAGCTCGTTTACTTGACGTACGGGGTAGTATAGCAGGAGGCGTGGTCATGCTGGGCGGGAAACATGTCGTGGAGCCTACACACGCATCCGCGGTAGACGGCCTAGAAGTAGTCGGTGGAATAGGGAAAGTCATGGCTGCTAGCATGGTAGGAAACCCAGGTGACTCGGGTAGCGAACGATCTTTCGAGGCTGTTAGGCTAGACGGAACGAGATCTCGAGTATTAATCTCTAGAGGTCGCCTTGCGCCTGGTACAATCCCGTGGCCCATCGTACGTGGATGCGACCCGGCCAGTCTGGGCGAGGCGGTCTCTGATCGCTCCCGCTCTGGCTGATAGCTGGATGCTGGTCGTAAAGGTGCGCCAGGAGACGATTGCGATCGTAAGCGACCATTCTGCGCCGTTTCTCCCGAGAGGATATGGCTGGGAAGATAGACGAGGGGTTGTGTCTGTGGCTTTGCTTTCGGCTCAGATTTCGGCTCATTCTTTGTAGAGCCATCCGTAGCTTGAAACATGCTCGAAGTCGATCGGGAACGAGATAATACGGAAATTTTCCATTCTTTATCTCCCAACATGAGTGTATTCATAATTACGAAGTGAGTTGATTACGCCAATTCTGTTTCACGCGTGTGCCTCTCTCTCAATGATTAGAGACCCGATCACCGATACCTCTGTGCGCATCCGCTTTGTACCTAAGCCTAAAGTAAGGGAATAAAATGAAAAATGAAAGTCAAAACGAGTGTCAAGATAAAAAGATTTCAACTGAGTATAAATTCAGAGGAAACCATGGCTTCGTAAATCAATTGGCACGAGGCGGCATCGTCCGTCGACGGAGCCAGCAAAGCTTGGAAATATCATCAAAGAGTGGAAGGTGTGAATTATGAAGCTGTCCCGGAACTTCCTACAGGATCCAAGACGCGCACCGACTTGTACAGATTGGGATACCTACTTCTATTTACAGTATACCTGTACCTGTGCTTAATCTTAGATAACCCACCTCGGGTTCTATCGAGAAACGTGCATTGGTTTGGGAAGTATTAGAGGTATATAACTAGTACCTATGTAAGATTGTGGATAGGTAGGTACTCCTAATTCTAGGTACTTCCAAGTCCCACAAAGCAGCCATTGCATGAATGCATTTAACAGAACTTGCCAAAAACCGGTATACTAGTCGGACAGGGATGAAGAACCCCCCCATGCTCTTTTTTTTTTTTCTTTTTTTTTTTTTTTTCCCTTTCCAGGCTGTGATGCAACTTGTCCATATCGAAAATAAGGTACCTAATGATTGTACACCGACGGATTATACTCAATAAGACGAACATCGAGAATTAGTTTGGGTTCCTACCCCACAGAGCTGGAACCAGAACCAGAATCAGAGCCAGTCTGTCCTTTAAGCTGCTTTGCGGTTGAAACATACTAATCTTACAAATATTATATACTAAACCTACGAACACACCGTCGCGACTTTGTGGAAGGAAATTCCCTCTTCTTTTTGGAAGCTCATCTTGACTTCCTAAACGGGCTTTCACGTAGACTATCATACACATACGCCATTGTTCTTAGTCTTGGCGTCTACATCCTCCACGTCCAACTTGCTTGGCGGGCTATCGCGAGCGGACTGACAAGATGGATTACGAAGCGTTAAAAGAACAATGGAGTGAGGTGGAAGATCGGGATGGAGTCCGATTAAGTTGGAATGTCTTCCCCAGCTCTCGAATGGTAGAAATATATTGGCTACATTTTCGTGAGCGCATGTAGGCTAATTCGACATAGGAAGCGTCCCGACTCGTGGTTCCTATCGGAGCTCTTTACACGCCCCTAAAAGAGAAACCCGATACGCCTTTGCTACAATTCGAGCCCGTAACGTGTAAACAGCCGTGTCGCTCCGTTTTGAACCCCTTCTGGTGCGTTATCCTTTCCTTCGCCCTCGCGCCACGCCGTTCAAATTATATCACTAACGACCCCTAGCCAAGTCGACGTCCGAGCTCGTCTATGGATCTGTCCCTTCTGCCTCTCGAGGAATCCGCTACCGCCTCATTACAAGGACATTACGCCCAATGCGATCCCCCCTGAGTTACACCCGTCCAACACCACGATCGAGTATCGACTCTCCCGACCAGCTCCTAGCCCTCCGATCTTTCTCTATGTCGTCGACACTTGCCAGGAGGAGGACAGTTTATCGGCCCTGAAAGAATCGCTCATCATGAGCTTGAGCCTCCTTCCCGAAAATGCACTCGTTGGCCTGATTACCTACGGAACCATGGTGCGCCTATGTCCTCTACGTTGGGGATTGTTTGTATGGCTGACCCCTGCGTTTTCTAGGCCCAAGTGCATGAGATTGGCTATACCGAGTGCGCCAAATCCTACGTATTTCGTGGTAGCAAAGACTACTCGGCTAAGCAAGTGCAAGAGATGCTCGGTTTGCTAGCCCCGAGTCTCCGTCCGGGTATGCCCCAGCAGCAGCCCGGCCGACCGATGATACCGATGGGGCCCGCGACTCGATTCCTGTTGCCCGTACAGCAATGCGAATTCCAGCTGACTAAGATTCTGGAGCAATTGCAGAAAGACCCTTGGCCTGTCGCTAGCGACCGGCGGAATCTTCGATGCTCCGGTGTTGCGTTGAGCGTGGCGGTGGGCCTGCTCGAATCTTCGTTCCAAAATGCGGGTGGGCGAATCATGCTCTTTGCCGGTGGTCCTGCCACGGAAGGCCCCGGTATGGTAGTTGGCCCCGAATTACGTGAACCCATTCGTTCCCATCATGACATTGATCGGGACAACATCAAATATTACAAAAAGGCCCTCAAGGTAGATTGGATTCGCAGTATAGATTCATTTGCATTTGCACTGACCAATTCCCGTAGTTCTACGATAACTTGGCGAAGCGGACAGCCCACAATGGCCACATAATAGACATCTTTGCGGGCTGCTTAGACCAAGTTGGCTTGCTCGAAATGAAAGGGCTGTGTAACTCGACTGGTGGTCACATGATCCTGACAGATAGTTTTACCTCGTCCATGTTCAAGCAGTCCTTTATTCGTGTCTTCGAGAAAGATGGGGATGACAATCTACTCATGGGCTTTAATGCGGTTCTCGAAGTTTTGACGACGAAAGAATTAAAGGTGACCGGCCTGATCGGCCATGCCGTGTCCTTAAACAAAAAGTCGACATCGGTAGGCGAGACCGAATGTGGTATTGGCAACACGTGCTCGTGGAAGATGTGCGGGATCGACCCGAATGCCAGCTACGGTGTCTACTTTGAGATTGCTAGCCAAGGCGGCCCAACGCAGCATCAACAGGGTCAACAGAAGGGTATGATGCAGTTCTTGACCTATTACCAACATTCCTCAGGTCAGTTTCATCTTCGCGTCACCACAATCGCTAGGAACTTGAGCGGTCCGGCGGGTGACCCGGCGATTGCGCAATCGTTCGATCAGGAAGCGGCCGCGGTACTCATGTCCCGAATCGCTGTATTTAAGGCCGAAGTGGATGATGGTCCAGATGTGCTTCGATGGGTGGATCGTATGCTGATCCGGTTGTGCTCTCGTTTTGCCGATTATAGAAAGGACGATCCCTCTTCGTTTAGGCTCGAGAAGAACTTTACATTGTACCCTCAGTTCATGTTTCATCTACGACGAAGTCAGTTCCTCCAGGTTTTCAATAACTCGCCGGATGAGACGGCCTTTTATCGCCATGTATTGAACCACGAGGATGTGAGCAACTCGCTCATCATGATTCAACCGACGCTCGATTCATATACATTCGATCAGGATGGAGGCCAGCCCGTTCTGTTAGATTCTACGTCCATTCAGCCTACACATATTTTATTGCTGGATACATTCTTCCACATTCTCATCTTCCATGGAGAAACGATTGCCGAATGGAAGAAAGCAGGGTATCAGGACCAAGAAGGCTATGAAAACTTCGCAGCGCTTTTGGAGCAGCCAAAAGAAGATGCAAGGGTACGTATTGCTATCATAAGTTAAAGTAGGGTAAATGGAGGCTAATAGAACCCCCAAATAGGATCTGATTGCGGACCGCTTTCCCCTTCCTCGCTTCATCGTATGTGACGCAGGTGGATCTCAAGCGCGATTTCTACTCTCCAAGCTGAACCCGTCGACGACACATACTACGGGGGCCTACGGTGGTGTAGGTGCGCAGACAGCACAGACCATATTTACGGATGACGTATCACTTCAAACTTTTATGGACCATTTGATGAAGTTCGTATACTTCCTTGCTGACTTTTATCTTTTATTTCCAAATAAATGGGCGAGACTAACCATACATTCTAGGCTGGCCGTAAGCGGGACGAATTAATAGCACAGTGATAACATAACTCGTTCAACGAGGGCTTTATGATGCTTGTTCTATGTAGCTTTTTTTGGACTTCACCATTACTTCATTCTCCTTGCCCTCTAATACGATTGTAACAATTTTAGCAAGCTCGTCGTCTTACATGTTAATCTTAAAATTATTTTGATCCTGAAAAGGATGACGAAGCCGGCTTGGAGCAGCTCATATACGCAGTAGTATGATTAATCATGGTAGATGGTAGACAGCAAGAGTCGCTAGTTCGTGCGTCAATAAAAGCATATGCCCTCATGAATAATATGTTTGGCCCTTTTATTATATATCTTCCTGCCATTGATATTGTAAAATTTAAGTTATTTTAGAGAAAGCAGTGAGGCTTTTATGGAATTGTAGTAACGGAGAGAATTTTCTAAGTTAATTTTGAGGCTTACTAATCCAACAGAATCCGTTGACGAAAAGATGGAAGCTGGCCAGGCGAAGGGGCATACTAGCACCTGGAACTTTTTTGCCCAATCAATTTTCGATTGGCTTACGCTGACCCACTTATTTACTCCCATTCTCCTAACCTAGGGCAGTTGCATATCTACATACTTCCCTAAGTACGAAAATACAAACCCCACTGTCTAGGGCTTGTCTAGCCCACAACCAAAATTCATCAAGACCACTTTCTTCAATTTTCACTCTCTTGTTTGTAAGCACTGCTGCTCACGAGGCTCATTAACATCTTACGCAGAAAGTCTCCCCAGGATTTTTATTGGCAACCCCGTGAGACTTGATACCTGAGCGAAGATGCGTAAGTTCATAAATTTGGTCGACGCAAGTTTAGATGGTGTAAATTAACTGACAGAATACAGCTCCCAAGTTCGATCCCAACGAGGTTAAGGTGATGTACGTACCAAAGAAAAAAAAGAAAGAAAAAAAGAGAACACCAATCCGAGCGCAATTTGGCCGGCAACAGGGAATTGCGATGATGCAGAATTAAAAACTAACAAATAAATATACAGCCACCTTCGAGCGACCGGTGGTGAGGTTGGTGCCTCCTCGGCGCTTGCCCCCAAGATCGGTCCTCTCGGTTTGTCGCCCAAGAAAGTCGGAGAAGACATCGCCAAGGCTACTGGTGACTGGGTAAGTGTTTGGAAGATGCTGCGTGAAGAAGATGCCCTAGGCTGACCGCGTTGGAATGAATAGAAGGGTCTACGAGTCACCGTAAAGCTTACGATCCAGAACCGTCAAGCCGCCGTCTCCGTTGTTCCCACAGCTTCTTCCCTCATCATCAAGGCATTGAAGGAGCCGCCCCGTGACAGGAAGAAGGAAAAGAACATCAAGCACTCCAAGAGCGTACCTCTTGACGACATCATCGAGATTGCCCGAACTATGCGATTCAAGTCTTTCTCTAAGGACCTAAAGGGATCTGTGAAGGAGATTCTAGGAACAGCATTCAGTGTGGGCTGCCAAGTGGACGGACGAAGCCCCAAGGACATCAGCGACGACATCGAAAGCGGCGAGATCGAAAGTAAGTAACGTCTTGGTCTATTCCATCATTTTACTCTTCCAGTTACCTTGCTGACCCCGATCTAGTTCCGGAAGAATAAATATGGACTGGGTAGGCTGAAAGTGGGCTTCTTTTTTTCCGATGCATCTTTCGACAGGAGTTCAGGAATGGCTTGCGATAGTCGTCGCCGATATACTCTGAATTGAGACGAATGAATAAATTTGGGTATTTTCCCGTGATATGCTTTCCCAGTAACACCCTCTGAATAATCCCGATTCCGTCCTTGCCTACACTCTGAGATAAACCCAGCTCTCCATGGTCTATTTCTATTTCGTGTCAAGGGAAATCAAATCAAGGCCAATTACTCACCGCAGCTTTCTTGCTACAATGTGTGGAAGCGGAGGTCCATCTTACTTGGTTAACATGTAAATATTTGATATGTTTTTCTTCTTCTCTTTATATTTATACTGGGGGATGTTGCTTAAATGGGACTCTTAAGAGAAAGGTACTATAAGGCCCTTGGAAATTTGGATCTATTTATTATTTATTTTAGTAAATTTAATATTAAAATTATTTTTGCTTTTTAAAGATTTTAAATTAATAAAATTATTTTTATAATTAAGTTACTTTAATTATATAAGTTTTTTTTTAAAAAAAAGGAGATTTTAATAAAAGGTTCTAATATAATTATCTTTTGAGGTACAAGTGTAATATAATAAGGGGCATTAAAAAAATGCTAGTAATTTAATTGATCCAAAAGCTTATATACCACAAAAATAGCCTCACTTAATATTAGAAATACCATTCTAATAATCATAAAATATTTATTTAATATAATAAAGCATTTAATTTTAAATTATAATAAATAATTATTAATTTTAATAGATATATATTCAATTATATTTTATTATAATGATTTTTTAGCCTTTATTCTTAATATTTTTATATGGAAATATTGATAAAAATTTAATATATTATTAAAGATTAAATCTTATTACAAAAATATATCAATAAAACTGATAAATGTTGGTATTTTATGGCATAAGCAAAGTTTGGTATAAAAGCATATAACTATATTTTAATAATTTCTAATTGGATATAATTTTTAGTGCCCCCCACCGTGTTACACTTGCACCTCAAGGGATATAATTAAAGTAAATTTTATTAACCTTTATAAAACCAACCTTTCTAAAGTTCCTACAAATTTTTTAATATATAAATAAACTTTCAAAAGTTATTTTCCTATTTAATTAATTTAAATTCTTAAATATAAAATTATTAATTTTTTATAATAATAAATTGGGGTAATAGGATTAGGATAAAATCTACTAATTTAACCTTTTTAAAATTTTTATAAGATTTTTAATATATAAATAAAATTTTAAGAATTATTTTCCTATTTAATCAGCTTAAGTTCTTAAATATAAAATTATAAAACTTTATATAATAAAAGTATAAGGTTAGGATATTGAACAGGAGCTCTAATAATTCCTGTAGGATATGCCCTATACTTCAACTAACCCATAATAAACCAGAAATTATATAAACTAGAAGATATAAAGTAAGCAACGGTGGGTCCAGTATGTGGCACGTACACTTGCAACATTACTTATAAATTCCTGAAATTCTTTACCTATAATTAGATCTTCCTTTTTTTTTCCTCAATTTAATTATTATTAATCTCGTACGTGAGCCTTCCAACAGGCATTTGATTATAAACCTTCTATAATTATAATTAAATTTTTTGAATTAAACCTGCAATATTAATACTTATATTTTCAACCCCTTATATTTATATTTCTTTTATAATCCCTTATTTTATATTTATATTTTAACTTATTAAAGTCTTAAAGACATTGCGTAACCAGATTTGAATAGCGGAAATCTCCTTCAAATATCCATATTACAATTGATCTTAATCCCTAAATAAATCAAATGGTTAATCAATCTTTCTTAATTATATATTTAAACCTTATCAAAAACTTTAAATATTTTATAATTTTTTTATAATCTAAATTTAATATTAATAAAAGTAATTACTAAATTAATTCCAACCTTTTTTTCTTTAATTTAAATTATTAATTATAAAAGATTTAATTTTAACTTCTTTTTAATATAATATTAATAATTCCAATATTCTTATAATAAAATAAAATACCCCCCTCTCCTTTTAACAAATTAATCAAATTATTCAAAAAACTTATAAAAGTTTATATAATAATTTCATTATTAAATTTAATATTAAAATTAATATTTTAAAAGTTAAATTTAAAGAAAAAATATTTAATTATTAATAACCTTATTATTCTTAAATTTAAACATTTAACCAGCAATACCTCAGGCACCTATTACAATTAAACCAAAATTATACCTTTTTAACTTATCTTTCCTATTAAGCCTTACTAATCTTAATATTTAATTATTATAAATTAAAAATAAAATATATATTAATAAAATTTTTATAAGCAATAACAAAATTAAATTCCATTATTTCTTCAACAATTTTAAACCTAAAATTCAAAAATTAATAATACCTTAACTAATTTATATTAAAACTAATCAAATCTAAAATTATATAATTATTTTTAACAATTTATTATATTTATATAAAAATATTAATAAATAACAATAATTTATTAAAGAATTCCAATCTTTTTATATAATTTATAATAAATCTATTTACCATTTCCTAACTACTTAGGAAAAAATATACTAATATATTAATATTACTAATTTCCCTAACAATTATTAAATTAAAAACTTTTAATATATTATTATAAACAAATTATAAATTAAAATTAATGATTAAAAAATATTCTTTATATTATATATTAAATTTATATACTTATTATATCATTTAATAATTAAAATAATAATAAATTTGTTCTTTATATAAATAATAAGATGGATATATTAATTAGAACCTTTATTATTATTTAATTTAATAATAATAAAATGTTTCTTTTATATTTATGGATTAAAAAGGATTATATAACTTTTTTAATAATAATTAAATGCTGAAAATACTGGCAATTTAAGGATTGATGTATATGTTATAGTAATAAGGATTATATAATTAAGGATTATAATTTTTTGGCGTTTGACCCCTACGATTATCAGGTAAAATAAAGTAATAAAAATAAAAATAATTATATAATTATTTAAAATTATTATTATTATTATTATTTTATTATTTATTATTACCCCAATTTACCTAGAATATATTACAGATATCTGATCCATCTTTTGGTATTTATTCCAAGTAAAAACCATATTCCAAAGAAAACCTATTTACTACTTATTCAATTAAATTATATTATTATAATTTTAATTTTATCCTATATTCTTATTAGAATTTACCTTTTAATAAAAATGATTAGATTTTAATATAGAAAAATATTTTATATGTTATAATATTTAAGCTTTATGAAATAATATAATAATGATTTAAATATGGAATAATAATAAAATCCGAAATAATTTTATTATTTTTTTTAATAAATAATAAAAATGTTATTACATTATAAAAAAGTTGTTTTAAAAGAGGGTTGGGGTATATATGATTTGTGTAAAATATAAATATATATAAATGATTTTATATTTTTATAAAAAATTATTATTTATTTTTATTTTTATAATTTTTTTTTAATATTTTAATATTATATTTATTTTTTAAAATGATTTAAAATGATATTATTAATTTATAACCCTTTTTAATTAATTTTAATCCTTTTTATATACTTTATTTATATTTTATAATATTATAATATAATATTATTATACCTATTATATTTATAGTCCAATACTACCTCAAAAAACTAATTTTACTTTTATATATATATTATATTAAATAAAAAAAATGTATATATTTATAAATATTCTAATATCTCTTTAATTTTATCTTATAATTAACCTTTTTTAAATATTTTAAATATTTTATTAAAATTATTATAATATTTTAGATTTAATATGATATTTTAATATTATATTGTATTGGGATTATAATTCTGATATAGTTATATATTATAAGAACAATTTGCTTATTAAAAATGGGGAATTGTATAAAAAGTGTAACTATACTTTTTTAATATAATTCTAGGAATTAATTATTAAAATTTTATTATAACTTTTTTAGGATTTTTAAAGTTTTAAGAAATTTATTAAGGGATTATTAATAATATTTAATAATTATTTTTATTATATTTAATTTTTTATTTATTAAATTTATAACTTTTATATATTTTAATAATTTTAAGAAAATTATTTATTTTAATGTTATTAATATTATAATTATTTTTTAATATAATTTTATTTTATATTTATTTTATAAATATTTATTAATTATAATATAGGATTTATAAGGGAATTAATTTTGGAAAGAGGTATATATATATTATTTTATTTTTAGCAATTTATATTATTTTTATATATTATTATTATAATAATTTTTTATTTAAGAAATTTAATTGGTATTAAATATTTTATTATTCTTTAATAATAATCCGCTATAAATTTTTAATAATCTTTTAATATATTTAAATTTAAATTTTAATAAATATAACTTTCTTTTTAAAAATATATTTACTTTTACTTAAAATTCTTTAATATATATAATTAAAGAGAATAAAGAAGAGGATAAAGAAGTGGATATAAAAAAAATAATTTTAATAAATATAATTTAGAATAAATGTAGAACAATTCCGGAAAAATATAATCCTTTTAAAAGATTTTATTAATATATTATTATTTATATTTTTTTATTTAATATAAAATTTTTGGAAATATTTATATTAAATAAATTATAATATTATTTTATATATAAATAATTAAATTTATTTAAGGAATTAATAAATTATTAATAAAGTTTTATTAAGGTTGGATAATATTTTTTTCTAATTTATATTAATTAAGAAAATTTTTGGAATTAAATTCCATTTAAAATGAACCTATATTAAAATATATTTAAAATATTTAAAAATTATATATTATATTATTTTCCTTTTATTATATTTATATTTAAAAATATTTATTCTAAAAACCTTTCTATTAAATAAAAAAGTTTTTAATCCTATTTTCTTAATGTGTATCTATAGTAGTACTAATATTTTATATTTTTGTAAATTAAAATATCAATTATTGATCTTTATGTTAAAGGGTGGTAATTAAGTTGTTGGCATAATGGTGTCCTTCTTATGCTGTTCCCATCTTTCTGTCCAATGGTTTAAGAAGGCTTCTTCGGGGTGCTGGCATCCCTTACTTAAAATTATAATTTTAAATTTTTTTTTAAACTCAAATTTTAATAATAAACCTTATAATAATTTAAATTTATTAAGGGGGTAATAATGGTAGGTCCAATTTGTAGCACATACGCTTATAACGTTATTTATAAACTTTTAGAATTTTTTACCTATAATTAGATCTTCTTCTTTTTTTTTCAATTTAATTATTATTAACCTTATACATGAGCTTCCTGGCAGGCATCTGATTATAAGCCTTCCGTAATTAAGTAATTATATCTTAAAAAAGGGAATAAATTGATTAAATAGAGAAATAAATTTATATGATTGTTTAATAATAATAATATATATAATGAAATTACAAATTAAAGAACATATATTATTCATATAAAACGTTTAAAAAATAATCTTTAAAGAATTATATACAATTTCCATTAATTAGGTAAGAAAATAATTCCTAAAAACTTATTTATATTTAAAAGAACATATAAATCTTAAAGGGGGGGGACCAATAGGGTTCTTTAAGGTAACTCTAATTATAAAATTATTCTTATGTTTTTAATTAAGTTTCTTTTTTAATTATTTTTATAACTGAGTCACCCCAATTACATAAGTTTTTTTTTTTTTTTTTTTTAAAGGGGGGGGGGGGGGGGGGTTAAAGG
>MU623687.1:0-17267 GCA_025201765.1 Daldinia sp. FL1419 | reverse complement strand
TTACATATAAAATATATTATTATTTTAATTAAATTTTATTTAATTTAAATATATTTTTTTTATATTTTATTTTAATTTATTTTAATTTAATTTTTCAAATTTTATTTTTATTATTATCTTATTCAAATTATTCAATTTGTTGAAAAAAAGTTTTTTAGTTTTTTTAGTTTTTTTAGTTAGTTTAATTAGTGCCAAAATTAGTTTAATTAGTTTAATTAATGCCAAGATTAGTTTTAATTTTCTTAATTTTAGTTTTTAATATTTTAGTTTAGTTAAATTGTGGGTTTTAGTTATTAAACTAAGTAATTTTGCAACCCTGGTTCTAACCAACAGTAGGAAATAGGATTTCCGGTACCAATGTACCGAGGGCCAGACTATGAGAAAGGAGAGCCAAAATTGGATTGGTCTAGGGGGTAACTATTAACATAGTTTACTATATCTTATGCGTATGGAGGTCTTAGGCGCCACGTATACAGAACCTGTCAACTAGATAATTACCTATATTTTAGGGCTTAATGAGGCCTCCATATATTATAAATGTATAAATACCTACCTACCTATTCAAGTAAACCTCATCTTCCATCTTAGCATCTACCTACATCTTTGTTCATAATGCCCCAGCCTAATGCAATAAAAGTCTCTAACAGACTGAAATGCATAGAAAGAAAATTCAACCAACTGACCAGTATGTTCCAAGGCGAAATTATATTTACCATAAAATGGAACGGGGTCACTTTTTGCTATGAAGATGATATTATTAAATCAGATACTGTTGTTGGCGATAAGGCAAATGAAACATTGCTGGCTTAGAATATAGCATTTAATATGAGCCTGACTTTTCCCAATTCTCTCGATTTTCGGCATATTCTTTCTCTCGAGCCACCTAACATGTCCGGTCCACATGTCGACCTAAGCAACCCGCCTCTCAACTCCAACGGGCCTCCTAACACATCCAGCAAGACTATTGACATGTCCAACGGGCCTCCTAACATATCTAACAAGATTATTAACATGTCTAACAGGCCTCCTAACATATCAAACAAGATTATTAACGTGTCCAACAGGCCTCCTAACATATCCAGCAAGACTTTTGACGTGTCTAACGAGACCCTAAACTACTCCAACCCTACTGATGTATCCAACCCTCCTAACGTATCGAACCCGCCACCAACCCCACCCACCCACCCCCAGGCGCATAATGCCTGGGATCTCGGCTTAGATAGGAGACGTGTCTCTAGTAGGATCTCTAGTAGGAAAAGGGGGTTATCCTCTAATACCCTGGTATATCAGAGGAGACAATCTAAAAGGTTACACGTTTTGAGGAAGAATGTGGATTAAAAACACCGTTATAGTTCATATAGGGATTTAGAGTAGCTCAATGCAACATTCATACTAAATTAGAAGCCTATCATATCACGGAATTTGCCTATATGTAACCGTAGTCTTTAGAAAATACGTTCGATAATGACTCAGGGTCGCGATCCATTCCATCTCTCCACCAAAATGCCTTGGTGTAATGGGTATATTATATTTACCAGAATTCAGGATATAAGTAGGTTAATGGGTTAAAATATGGGTTAGTGGATTAGTGGATTATGTAATATTAAAGCTATTCATATTGACCATTTCTACTAGATTTTCGGAATCTATGGTATTTAGCCATTTATAGCTCCTGTAGGTAAATTGGGGGCTTCAAAGATTAACAAAAAGGCTAATATCTTCGTTAATAATTTTAATTAAAGGAATAGCTGTTATTGTACATATTTATTCAAAATTTAAATATAAAATTATAATAATTTGCTAATATTATTAACATATTTTGTAAGGAGTTCTAAGGTACAAGATTTTGGTACGCGTTTATATGGGAATTCGTATATACTGTATTACAAAATGAAATTGGTTTATAATTAATCCAAATTTTGAAATAAGGTTGATGAATAATTAAAGCCATATTATTAATGTGGTTATTAAATTTATTAATAAACATTAATATTGTGGCTTTATTTCAAAATTCCTTAAAGTACGATTCCATTCCTAATCCATCTCTCTATTAAATCTACTATTTTAAAAGCTTTAAATATGTTGGTGGATTAAGCGCACGGACTAAATCTAATAGAATGGAGTGGAATGGATTAGAGTGTATAGCCCACTGGTGGATTAGCGTGGAATGGATTGCGACCCTGTAATGACTTAAGGTGCTGAGCGCAATTGTATAGTTCAGATGAACCCGCTCATATATAATATTTAATATTAAAAACCTAATAATTAAAGACCATATTGATATAATTATATGTAACTTTTATAGATACAGAGCTGTCCACTATTAGAACTATTGGTAAGTAAAGATGGGGATCCATTACTTGGCTAGTTATATATGCCCAAAAATACGGCATGCGCTACATAAAGGAATTTATATTTTTCAGCAAATAAAAAAGGTTGTAAGGCTATATTATAAAATTGAATTACAGGTGAAGGGCATGTTTTTGCAGTAATAAAATTAAAGTGGCGTAATTTGGTGGATAGAAGTAATAACCTGAATTATAGATAGGGCATAATGCTATAAATTGGTATAGGGATGGTTGGTTATATATATTACCACCCAACTAATTTATTGAATTATATATATATGTAATGTTAAATCATTAGGCATTGGGTTAATAATCCTCCATGGTTATGATTGGTTCCAAAGTTGGGGTTGGATTGAAACAAATATATTTATGATTTGAATTATAATTAATGAATTTTATCTTTTGGTAAGATCCATCGTAGGATATTGCGGTAATTTAGGTTTTCTTGCCTGACTTACCATATATCATTTTAATTATCGAATAAATTCGGCGGCCATCTCCATCGTAGCTCTATATAATCACTTTAGGCACTTCGTGGCCATACTTATTGCAAATTAATGTAATTACCGTACATAATTTTCTACCAAACTTGTTATAATTTGATATAATTATGCCATAATCCCTCGTACCAAATATGTTATAGGTTGTTCTAATTAATAAACTAATCTTACAATTATGATCTATTATATTAAAGACTTTATCGTGAGACTCATTATAGGTTACTTTATTAATTTCAGTATGAGTTTTTCCGCTTAAGTTGTGATGAATTATCGAATGGATTTCGTAGCTGTCCTAATTAATATTTAAAATAGCTACCTTAGAAATTATATTCCCCCAGTTGTCTTCAATTAAAGTAATTTTGGTATTAAATTGTTGGCCAAACTTGTTGTAGTCTGATATAATAATTATGCGGATTTCTTCAATAGCATTATGGTATTTTTCGGACGTTAATGAGACTTAATTGTGCCTATTGTAAGTTGAAGGGTAAAGGTTAGCTAACAAAAATTGCATATATTATTGATTCTAATCTATATACTTAGTAGAAATAATTTTAAATAGAAGGGACAGAAATGCCAGTAAAGTTCTAGATATGAAAGAAAGGATAATAGATCTAATAATGAAATTTCCTATTGGAACATCTTCTCGGGCAAATACTTATACGGAATTTTGTGATTGAATTAGTGAAGATGGTTGGGTTATTCTAAAATTAGATGCTTTTAGTGTTGTTAAAGTATTTGGTAGCAATATAAATTAGGCATTAAATAATTAAAATAAAAATATATGAGGGCGAGAGTGTAATTTATTTTTATTAAGGGGTTTATCATTTATATGAAAGAAGTTCGGACATTTCTGTAAATAGTTTGACTATCTTAATACTTCCAGTCTATCCAACTCTATATACAAGGTTTGAAAATGAGGTCTTAATTTTGAATTAGGTTGTCTAAAGTCCATAATAACTTTTCATTAATTAGAAAAACCTGTTAGAACACCAAAAAAGAATGTTTTTTTAGTTTTTTATTATTGTATGATAATAATTAAGATTTCTATCTTAATTAATAAAAAATGTAGTAATTAGTAAATCTAAACAAATCTCCTTTATATAATAGGAACGAATTGGTTTTAAAAGCCTGGCAAAATATCTTTAAAATCCAGAAGATATTATATAATAAAGTTATTAAATAATATAACATTATAAAAACTTGTTAATAAAGTTATTTTAATAAGGAATTTGTAATAATAAGGGTATTACGGAAATTAGGTTGGGGGTAAGGAAAATAAGGATATTCTATAAAATATTGCTTATTATATCTTTAATGTATTAATATTTGTCAAAATATTTATATATATACTATTTTTAATTAATTAATCCATTTGATTGTTAATTTTACATATACATCCTATAGACATGTAAATTATATGCCTTCCCTTATAAGCTTAATCGTTTCTCCAAAAAGAAAGAATGTGATCTACGGAAGAACTATTAGATCTTATCCATAAATAGAGCGCCATTTGCCAACAATGAGAGGCCAGAGAGATCCCAACCTAATAAAATAATGTTATAAGTCTGTTTGGGAAAACAAAACTCTTACATAACCTAAGAAAATATCAGCTATAACTTGATTTCCCCTCCTAGTCTCCAGTTCATTTATGGAATAATATATAATCATATTAATATATCCAATAGGGAACTATGCTGCAGAGGCAGTCAAAGCTTGTTTCCAAGCTTCTAAAGCAACATTAACCTGATTATTTACATAATAAACTATTGCATGCCCTATCAAAACCGAAATGTGGTCCATTTTCTCAAAGTACATAGTGGGTTGGCAATAGTTAAATTCATTATAAATGTTATTTAAAATTTCTAACAAGGTAGGGTTTATAGGTTCTCCCTTAAACAATAAATATATGTATTTTAATAGGTGTACATGTGTAATAATGAATTTTATCCGCATAATAGGTATATATGATTGAAGGATCTGGATTGTTTCATCATATCAATCAAATTTGTATAAAATAATGCTATATAATAATTGAACTTTATCATATTATAATAAAATTAGTAAAATATAATAGGCCTATTGAAAATAACCTTTAAAATATAAGATCCTTATATATATTAATTTCACTTAATATTCTTATATCTTTTTTAAGGTGGAGGGGGATCTATCATATAAAGCATTAAAGTTTTCCAGATAGGTAAGTGCTGAATTCAGGTTGTTTAATTAAATGGATAATTGGGCCTTGGTGATAGTTAGATTTGTTGTAAATGTGTTGGATCGGCAATTAATCACAGGAATGGTAAATTGGTTTTTTTTGGGCTTTTGGTATAAGAGTGATAAAAAAGCTTTTCTGATATTAATATAAACTATGAGAAGTGGTTTTTCTGGATCATTTCTATGCATAACTTGGGTAACAATGGCTAGAACTTGTATTTTCTATAATTGATTGTTGAAGTATAATATAGATAAGTATGCTTCAACCATTTCTACTGGATTTAGTTGATTAAATATTATTTATTTATTATTAAAATAATTAAATATATATGTTATATACAGAAATAATTCTTTGCACCTTTGTATATAACTGGCATTTTATAGTATCTTTGTGGTAGGGGGGTATTTCATTTGGTATTTTATAGGTTTAATGGATATATATTTCGGCATAATATAAGAAATAATCTTAACTGCTTTAGGAAACCATATCTTAACTTAAATATAACTTTATAAGAATCCTGTAATTTGTGAATTTAATTCTAAAGATGTTTAAATTAACTTAATAAATCTAATAAATATTAATTCTTATTTAATATTATTTAATTTCTTTTCATTTTTAATTAATAAGATAAGGCAAGTGAAAATCTTAATTATTTCATTATTAATATTTTAATTGAAGGAAGGCATTCTTGCGCAGTAGAATAAGTCAATAGAAATAGGCGTACTTAGCCACCCTAAAATATAGGTAAAATTTTAGGTATCTAAATTTAATCAATTAAAGATGCAATTAAACCAATTAATTAGTAATAAATTATAAGGGAATGTATTTGCCTAACGAAATAATTTGATTTTAGATTTATTAGAAGTGTTTGAAAGGTATTCTAAGGTCTTATAATTACAAACATTATAGTGAACATTAATTATAACGTAAAAAATACTTATGACTGCCAATAAGCCATCATATTCAAAAAAGAAACAGATTAAACTTACTCTAAAGATTTCTTATATATATGGATCGAGGAATCATATGAGGATATAACTTTTGATATATCTTTCTTTATCGCCTTAGAATTTAATAAGCACTTCATAGATGCTTTGTTTTGCTTGAAAGAAATCTGATAAATTAGGGAGAAGATTGAAGCAAATAAAAAGCGAATCTAATAATAAGGAGTGGAGAAGGAATGGTTCCTGGCAAATAGTGGTAACAATATCAATAACCTTCTCATTATCATATATATACGCAAGACACATCGTGGTTTCAATTTAATATTAGTAACAAATGCCCGGACAAGCTGGCCCGATTATAGTTTTTAACATATACTTAGGTACTTAATAAAAGTTCAGATTTTAAAGTGGCACTTGCTACAACATCCTTAAAAGTGGTTGTTATATTGGAGGAACCATAAAATTTTGATAAAAATTTATTCCATAGGTAAGTACCATGTACCTATATGTAAAATAATGTAGCTGGGGTTATTCCCATAGTTTAAATAGGTTCCCTGCGGAATAATAATGTTGTCCACCTCGTGACAAATAATTAAGTAAAAATATAACACCTTTTTGTAGGTAGTATATAAATAGTTATAAACAATTAACTATTTTTCTAAATATAATAAGAGAAATCTGTATTGAATTAGGATAGTTATGGTTCATTTGCCTAATTAATCCAATTCAGTAATTGATTTATAAGACCTGATAAAGTTATTTTCCCCTAATTTTAACGAGTTATATATAGTGTGATTAATCTTAGTTGATGATGTGGATTATTATAAATTTCCTTGCCTTATATAACATTGCCCACAGCCTTACGAGGGATATGAATTATTTTGTAAATTTTACCAATATATTAAAGGGTATAGTTAATATATGCCAATTTACCACTTAAAGTAAACCTATCTGGATTATCGAACAAATTAATATACCTTAAAAGGACATTAATACATCTTCTACCAATAATCTCAAAACCTTTCCGCAAATTGCTTACATATACTGTGATCATGAGATCCCTAGGACTTGTGAATGGATGTAATTATACCTGCAATAATGCTGCCCAAGTGTAGTTTTAGGTAATCTTTGGGTTGTTGAAGGTTCTGATAAAGAGAGAGGAGTTGAAAGGTATGTTGCTGACTTTGTAATGTGGCAGAAGTTAATTAAGTAAATTTACATTAGCCATCCTGAAAAACAATTGGAGATTTTGAATGGAAGTATTATGTTTAAGCATCTGAAAACCGAACCGACCCTTTTCGAAGACATGGCTTTTGAAGCCCAAGGTATCTATGATATAATTCATTTATTTGAGCTTAGGGTCAAAAAGATTGATAATAATGTGTTACAATTGAATAATAAAAATTGTACCTTTTTGGCAATATTATATGAGAAGTTTATTAAATAATATTATAATTACTTTATTTGTTCGTAAGGTTGTTATATAAGTATTGAAATTCGAAAGTTAGCATTTAAGTATAATATATCAAGCTGCATGTAGAAGAATGGGATACACTCCTTTCTTGAAATATTAAGGCTTAACTTTTCCAAATCTTTGGACCATATGCTTAATTTTATTCATAAGGTATACGCTTGGCTTAGCATGCTATTCAAGAGCATATCAGTATTTAAAGGTATATAATTAAAGTGCTTAGGGGATGTGAACAGATATAAAATGGCTTTTTATAACGATAAAGAAATATGGAATTTTATTGTTTGTGAATGGTATATTAAGGCTTTTAATCAAAATTGTGATGAGGGGAGGCTATATTACCATTTGGGGATTCTTACGGGTCAACCAAACTAAAAGCTCTATTACTTCTTTAAATCACTTTATATAACACATCCATTCAATTCCAGAGGACCTATAAAGCATCTCTTTAATAAGCTTCCCAATGTTCAAATTGTTGATCTGGCTTTTGTTAAAGTATATAGTACTATATTTAGTGGTAAATGTTAAAAGGACTTTAAGTCCGTAATGCATCAGTTTTAAACCTTATTCACCTATTTTATTGACTTAAATTGGATGGAATCCGGTTATTTATCGGCTATATCCAATTGTAATAGTCTTATATCTTATAATATTAGCCATAAGATTATTTTGAAAGTTATATTTTTGAGTTTTGAAAGAACACTTGAGATAAAGGAGAAAGTTTTAAGACTTTTTGGGGATATGTGTAATATCGTTTTTGGAAAGTTTTGTGACATTAATGTAAGTACCTTTTTTAGAGATGAACTTTTTTCATATTAATTCCATTTTAAATCCTTCCTTTTTTACATATAACTTTGGCATTTTTATTTTATTTTAAATCATTTGATATATTGTAATCTATTATTTACAAGAAGGTTCTTTAGGAGTTGTTTTTGAACTAATTTAATTGGCTGTTCTCAACTTATATGGGAAATTTGATTTATAATGAAAAGTTTCTTAAATATTTGGAAAAATAAAATAAAAAGAAATAAGATAAATAATATCTTTTACCAGAAGACTTTATAATAACAGGTTTAATTTAGGTAGATCAATATTTCTTATGTAGTTGGTTCAATGGTAATTATAATTATGATTATAGATATTCTGAAGTTCCATTAATGAAAGAAATTTGTAATTAAAGGATCCTATGGTTTGGATATTAAATTACACTATTGGGGGCGTGGTTTGATTTTGATCCTTTATTGTATTGATTTTATGTAATATAATTGATTAATGAAACTTTTGGATATGAACTTACCATATATAATGGCTTAATAGGTAATTTAGGTATTAGATCCAATTGTTATATTTAAGTTCAAATATTAATATGAAATTATCCTATTTTAGTTATTAGATTAATATATATATTATTATATTAGTTGGTATTTTTATAATCTTCTTATATCCTATTAATTTCTGGTAATTGTACAATATTTTAGGCCTTAATAAATAGGAAGGTATAATTTAATATATAATAATTTATAAGGTGGACTACATTGTTTCAAATAAGTTTGTATGTATGTATAATTATGGGATATAAGTTATTACAAATATAAAGAGTAGGTTACCCTTTAATTCCTCACATTACTAATTTCCCCCTTTTTTCTTTATTCTTTCTTACCTTATTCCAATTACCCAATAACATCATATTTCAATCCCAGCCAATTCCCCTATCTCTTCTTGACTAGAGTGATTAGTTGGGCGTGCAATCGCCTTCTCCTGGCAATTTAGATGATTCCGCTTATAACGAATTTTTCAATTTTGAAGAGGTTTTTAACAAATTTTATGTCCTTAATAAAGAATATATTTGGGAAGCATTTTTGAATATCCCGCTAGGAATTACATCGCTAAAAAAACTACTAGTTAATAAAATTAATTCCCCTAAGTTCGTTAACCCTAATAAGCTCATTATGGGACCCTTCTTTAACCACCTTTTGCAACCCCCCCCCAAAAGCCATAAGTCCTGACAAGCCCAGGGGCATTAACCGCATAACACTAAATTATGAAGTAATAACCATCAAATCCCCCAATGCTAAGGCAGAAAGTGTTATATCTGACGATCTTAAAGAATGTGTTGCATTGGATTCCGATGTGGAGAGTATTACATCTTCCGGAGGTTCTGAAGAACTTCCGCTAGTGATTGGGTGTCCCGAGCCCCTCATTCTTGATCTCACTTTGATAAACTCGGAGTCTAAGGGCACGACCTATCAGTGCAAAAGGAAACGTTACTCGGATAAAGTTCAATATAATAAGCGTTTGAAACCCAGCCTACTACACGATGGAGAGCCTTTGTTACATATTAACGGCGTGGAAATATCCATTGGGGGGGGAACTATGCAATACAACTGGAATCGGCGAGCTCGAGTTTGGAGAACGGAAGGCGGTCCTAATATGCAGGATGATGCGGAGTTCTGTGGCCGTGGTTTATTGCCCTTTTTGCTTATAAATTCTATAGCTAACTCTAGCTTTTCAGTACTTTTCAAATGGGATAAAAGGAAAGGAGTTTTTGTGGGTCTGGATCCTGAGGTTTGTGTCAACCTTGACGATATGATGCATCTATTGTTTAAATAACAGGAAAGTGAATAAGTGGTTTGGGTTTATAATTTTTGCTCTGGACTAACATAGGGGTTATTATAATATTGGAGATTTATGTTATTTATATTTAAATTGAATATATATAGGATTATATGGGATATTTGATTTTAATTGGTAGTTTTGGCTTATAGTAGGTACTCGTTAGGATTCCAATCATCCGACCTTTTACCGAGGCTTTGCCTCTAAGGTTAGGGATTTTTAAAATGAAACAGATTTTTAAAACAAAATCCTTATACTTAATTTTACTAATATTTTTCATATAAAATTTTATATTTTAATTAAAACAAATTAGTTTATTTATATGTATATTTTCTACCTCCTTAACATTATATTATATAAAAAATCCTTTATTTTATTTAAATATTGTAAAACTTATAAATGTTTCATTTATATACTTTAAATGCAATATAAATTTCAATTATTATATATTATTTATTTAATAATATCATTTAAATAATTATTGGAATTAAAGTACTTACTCTAACTTTCATAAAAATTATTTCTAAAAACTTCCATAACCTCCTGGGTCTCGTTATTAACTTTTAAATCGCTCTCGTTACTGATATTTATAAGGTTATTTGTACATATGAGTGCCTCTTCTTAGGCTGCCTCTATAACCTCCTTTTAGGCTATCTCTATAGCCTCCACCTCCTCTTTAAATTCTTCATCTTTTTTACTTGCACAAAAAGCCGATATTACAATTTTAACAAATTCCTTTTTATATATCCAAAGGATAGGAGGTTATAATGGCTTTCCTAAGGAGGTTTAATATATATCAAATCTAATATCTTTAATAAGGCAATTCTTTAAACGCGTAACCTCTTTAAGCGCTTTTTAATACTCCAAATTCCAATAATTTTACCTTATTTAACATTCTTAATAATATTTAATAAATAATTAATTAAAATTATTTATTTTATTTTAAAATTATTGTATAGCTGTATTTTACTCAACTCTTTTAGAAATGCCTAACACCTATAACTTAGCTTTTTTGTTACAAATCCACCTCTCACAATATCTCTTAAATGTTAATAACCACTTCCTTAAATATAAAATTTCTATATTAAATTCTTTTTTATATACCTTCTTTTGCTCCACCTCTTTAATAATAATATAATTAAATTTGTTAATAACAGCTTTAAACTTCTTATTATCCACATTTATAAGGCCAAAATAAGCTATTAACTTATTACAATTCTTGATATTACACCAAAAATCTTTAAATTACTTCTTTTTTTCCCAATGTTTTTTATAGGTATTAGTAATTGCTATAAAATTTAAAATTTTTAAAACCTTATCCTTTTTCTATAACATATACTATATAATTAGATTAACTAATCTATTTTCTTTAATAAAATTAATTATTTCATTATTAATATAAGTCTCATAATACCATATATCACCCATTTTTAAATAAAATATTGGCACTATCAACCAATCAAAAATAGAAGCTTTTGGTTTAAGGGGGGTTCTTCAACCAAAAAGCTCTCAAACCTCTTTTTAACTAAATGTTTCCCAATTACCATATTACTTTTGTTCGTCACCAATATAACCTCTTTTAATCCATATAATTTTAAAATTTAAGGCTAACATAATTAAATCTTCTAAATTATCCAATACTATTTTAAATTCAAATAAAAATAACCCAACCTATCACCATACCAAGAGCACGTTATACCATTTAAATACCTATTTCCAAATCATATACAAGCCATTTAAAAAATTATATTTATTATATGTTAAACCACACTAAATCTTTTTAAATATTGCCTTTTAATAATAATATTTACAAATTTGAAATATATTAACATTTAAGGGCTATAATTTATATATTAAATATAATAGTAGTAAAAATAATATCATATTTAAGGCCTAGCATAATTGAAAAAATTTAATTGTGGTATGGCTAATATAGTTATTGAATATAAGCATACGTTTTTAACCCTAAATTTTTGGCTCAGTGTGCTTTAACCAGTACCTTAACCAATCTAGGGCTAATTGATTATTAATGCCTTAAGTTTTTTTAAGGTTTTATATTAGAAGATTATTAATATAAATAAAGAAAAAAATGATTTTATTAAGTATATTAACCCTTTAAATTAACCTTATAATTTTTAAATTTTAAATAATATTATATATTTAATTTTTTTTAATTTTATTATTTTTCTTTATTTTTTTAAAATATTAAAATATTTTTTTAAATTAAAATATTTTGGATTTTAAAGGTTTTATAAATTATTTATGTTTTATTAATCAAATATATAAATTTTTTTCTGATTGGTTAGCCATGTTAACCTTTTTTGATTAGTTAATTTTGTATTGTACCTAACTATATTCTAATTAATTAACCTTATGTTTAATCACATATTAAATTATGTAGTGTAATTACATAATTGAAGTTACCTTTAATTTTCATAAAATAACTTCTTTTAAACTTTTCATAGATTTTTTCTAAATATGAATAAGTCCTTAAAAGTTATTTTTTATTTAATCAACATATTATTACCTTATGAAGTATATTATTGCCTTATAAAATACCCTTACCAACCCCCCTACCAACCCTACTAATATTTTTATTAATATCTTTTATAAATATTATATTGAACAAGAGCTCTAATAGCTCCTGCAGGATATGCCTTGTACTTCAACTAACCCATAACAAATCAGAGGCTATATGAGCTCGAAGATATAAGGTGACTATATCCTGAAGAATATAATAGGATGATTAAGTAAAAAAGTTATTATAAATGAATGTTTAATAATGGTAATATATATAATGAAATTATAAATTTAAAGAATATATATTATTTATATGAAGTTCTATGGAGATGATCTCTTAAGAACTATTTATGATTTAAATTGATTAGGCAAGAAAATAATTCTTGAGGACCTATTTATATTTAAAAGAATGTATATAAACCTTAGAAGGGGGGGTTAATAAAGTCCTTTAAAATAATTTTTATTATTTAATTATATTATCTTAATTTAGAACTCCCTAAAATTAACAATATTAAGTTTTTAATAAATTAATTTTAATAAAAAGAATTGGAAATATTATAATTAATTATAATTAAATTATAATAAAATTAATTAAATATTATATAAATTAAAAGAAGAAAAGGAAAGAAATTTAAGTTCCTTAAATTTTTTAATTATTATTAATTTTTAAATATTTTTTATTTTTATTAAGTACTTATTAATCTTATTTATATGCTTATTTAGCTGATCGGTCCTTGTTTAGTTATATATGTTCAAAAATTTATTTAAATGTTTTTTATTTTGGCCAATTTAATAATATATTTAGTTATAATCTAATTATTAAATTTGTTAATGTTTTTCCAAACCATATATATAAATTAGGACCTTATTTTTTGAAATAGGTAATTTACTATAATCTATATATTATATAATTATTTAATTATAAGTTTTTTAAAATATTGTTTTGAATTGGTTTTAATATATGCTTATTGTTTATCTTTGTCCTAATTAGTTTATTTTTAATTAAATAAATAATTTTATTAGTTTTTATTATTTTATTTTATAATACTTACTTTAATAGTAATTTACTTTTAATTATTTTAAAGATTTTAATGGTTATTATTATTGGTGTTACTTTTGGTGCGGGGTTGTTGATTATTTGAATTATTGTTAGTTTAGTTAGTGATTTTATATAATTATTAAATTTTTTGTAATGGTTATCATTTTTGATTGTAGTGATTAATTTTTTTAATTTGTACTTGATTATATGTAATGTATAAGTATACCAAAATCTATAAAATTAACTATCTTTTTAAATAATTATAGGAATTATGTGTAGTTTTTTAGGAATTGGTTTTCCCAGTTTTTTAAGTGTTATTATTATTTACTCTTTGATATAATTAGCTCATTACTCTAATCTTTGATAAATTGAATTGAAAATTTATAAATAATGTTTTTTTAAAATATAAATTATAAAAAAAAATAATTTTAATTATATATTTTTATTATTTATATATATTTTAAATTAAATAAATTTATATATATTAATAAAAATAATATTTAAATATTTTATTATATAATTTTAAATGTTAATAAGTTGAAACCTTTTTTGGAATTGTGATTTAAAATTTATATTAATTCCCTTTCATAAAAAACTCCTTGATTAAATGTATTACATATAGTTAGCTCTTAAAAAGCCATAATATAAAAATTGTTGAACTATTATTTTTTAATATATAATTATAGGGTTTATATTAGTATTAATAATAAATTATTATATTAATAATTTATATTAATCCTTAATAATATTGTAATATTCTTAATAAAATAATTAAATATAAATATGAGGCCTTAAATTTCTTTAATATTTATATTTAATTAAAGAAATAGGTTTTTATAATTAATTAATTTATTATATTTAATTGGATAAATGGTATTTATAAGAGTATATAATAATTTAATTATTTTATTATAAATATTTAAAGTTAATAAACTAACCATATTTATTAATTTAATAAAATTTAATAATAATTTAATAATAATTTAATATTATAAAATATTATTAAATTAATAATAATTTATAATAATAATATTAATATTAAATATATATTATATAAATTATTATAATTTAATTAGGTGGAATATAAATTTATAAAAGATATAATTTATATTATAAAAGAGAAAAAGAATGTTATAAAAAAAAAGAGAATTAATGATATTTTTATGTTTTAATTTTATAATTGTTATTATTTGAATTGGTAAATATTTATTAATTATAATTATGATTTTTATATAATATATATATTTTAAATTTATATATAAATATTAAGTGGTGTTTTTTAATAATTTAATTATATTAATTATGAATAGCATTTTTTATCTTAATATACCATAATTTAATACTATAGTTTTTATTCTTTTTCTTTTTTTCTTTTTCCTTTCCTCTCCTTTTTTTCCTTGAATTTATTCTTTTAATTTTTTAATTTAAAATATTTTATTATATTTAATTAATTATTAATTAATAAATTTTTAAAATATTTTTTTAATTTAAATTAATAAATATAAATTTTTTAAATAATAATTTTATATTAATAATATTATTAATAAATATTCTAAATAATAATAATAATAATAATAATAATAATAATAATTTAAATAATTAATTTATTATTATTCTTATTGTTTTGTTATTTAATTATATTTTTACAATACAATTTAATTAAATTAATAATATAGATAAATTTAAGAAATATTAGAAATTAGTTATTTATATTGATAGTTTTCTCCTCAATTTCCATTATTTTATAAATCTTTTTTAAAATAATCTAAATAATTCTTAAATAAATCTTAATTAATTAAAATATTTAGATATTTAGTATAATAGAATTTAAAATCTTTAGTAATATTATAATTAATTATTATATCCAATGGAAAATCATTAATATTAATTTTTAAAAAAATAATTCTTATTATTTTTATTATTTTAATATAATATTATTATAATTATTTAAATAAATATTATCCTTTATATATATTAATATTTGTAAAAATAATCTTATTAATAAATATATAAATAAAATTTTAACCAATTTTTATTATATAAGAGATCTAATAGTTCAAATATTTAATTATCCAAATAAAATTCCTTATAAATTTTATAAAAAATACTTCCAATCATTTAATTTTAAAATCCATATTAATATATAGTTATTTTTTGATTGTTATATTCTTCTTAATAAAAATAATTATAATAATTATTTTTATATTATAAAAAAATATAATCTTTAAATTTTAAAATTTTAATTCCTTTATATATAAATTAATTATTTCCTTTTCCTTTGTAAGGATATAATTAAAAAAAAAATTTTAATAATAAATAAATATAACGGTTGAAAATTGGTAAAAAGAATATTTTTATTTTAGATATAAAAAAAAAATAATAATATTAAAATATTATTATATAATTAATATAATAACCTAATCATTAATATATATAAAATTTAAAAAATAAATAAAAATGAAAAACCTAAAATAGCAAATAAAAAAAAAAGATTTGGTCTAATATATATTTTTAGTTAGGGTTGTAACCATTATAATAAATTTTGATAAGTTTTCTTTTTATTTAATTGTGTTTTTAATAATAATTCTTAATATATAATTTATTTTTGACTTATTTTTTAATAATTTTTCGAAAATAAGCAAACAAATAACTGTTAATCTACTTAATTAATACCTATTCTTTATACAATACTTTTTCCATAACTTTTAAGCTAATCCTTTTAAAGATATTATATATATAATTATTAGAATAAATAATTTCTTTTATTTTTTCAATTTCTTTAAAAGTTTTAACATAATCTCTAATTAAATCAATAATTTCAATAATATTAGATAAAATAGGATCTCTTTTAAAATTTCCGAATTTTTTTTGAATAGATTTAAATCTCTCAGAATTATATGGCGCAAATTCGTATTTCAATTAATTATAAATTTGATTTTAAATAATAATTTTAACCTATTTTTTAATATTCTTATTAATTATTTAATATAATATATTAGTAATTATATTATCCTTAATTATTCTATATTATTAAAAAATATATTATATATTTTTAAACCATTATATAATATTTGATTTATTAAATAAATAATAAAGGTAATAATTAGGTTTAAGTAAAATTAATTGGTATATAATGATTAAATAATTGTTTTTATCCTAATTAGATATATTTGCAGGTGTAGAGGTTATTACTGGATTTTAAATAATGGGTATAGGTTCTTTTGGTATATATCCTATAACAATTATAATAATTATATCTTATTGTTTTTATTGTATAATAATAGGTTCTATGTTAATTAACTATTCTTAATTAAATTTAATATTAATTAATTAAATAAATGGTATATCTTAACTTATATTATATAATTTAATAACAAAAGGATTTTATTTTATAATAGTTATAAAGGATATTAATAAAGGTATTAATAAAGGTATTTTAAAGGGTAATAATGTATTAAATTTAGGTTAATTAAATAGAATATTATAGGTTTATTTAATTAATTATTATTTTAAAGGTATAAAAAATATTATATAAAAAGGTATATAAAGAGGTATTAATATTTTTTCTTAATTATTTTTAATTTATATTTAAAGGGTAATTAAAGATTTATAATATT
>MU623686.1:0-17335 GCA_025201765.1 Daldinia sp. FL1419 | reverse complement strand
GTTGAAATCTGCTAAGTCCCTCAGAAACTACCCTGGAGTGGCTGGTGGATGTGGTGTGGCGTGGGTAAATGTGGCTTATTTGGGTGGATTTTTTAATAGGCGGTCCGTGCGCTTATCAATTCTTATCAATTATTATCAATTTCTTATCAATTATACATAGTAATTTATTGGAAGAGTTTCAGTATAATATACCGGACTTCGTCCTGGATAAATTAAAATAATTTGAAAAAAAGAATAATATTATCCAAGACAAAATCCAGTATATTATATTGAAACTCTTCCAATAAATTATTATGGGAAATTGATAAGAAATTGATAAATAATTGATAAATAATTAATAATAATTGATAAGAGCTGATAAAAATTGATAAAAGCTAATAAAATGGTTGATAAGTTAATAAGGGGTAAAAAAACCACATTAAAAATTTAAAGTTTAAAAAAATATTTATAATTGGGTATATTTTTTTTATTAGTAAAAATATGAGTTGATCAAATAGAAAAATAATTTATTTATATTGAATATGAGCTTTAATAGCTCTTGTAGGATATGCCCTAACCCTACACTTTTTTAAAAAATTAATAATTCTATCCTAGAGAACTTGAGCTGATCAGATAGGAAAATAACTTTTGGAGGTTTATTTATGTTAAATAGGAGCTCTAATAGCTCCTGCAGGATATGCCCTTCAATTCATTATATAAATCTCTATCAAAAATTGATGATTTTATACTTGAGAACTTGAGCTGATCAAACCAAAATCAACACTTGAAGGCCTATACATTGAACAAGAGCTGGAATTGAATAGGAACTCCTGCAATTTTATTGTACAAAGCTTTATGGAAAACTAATGATTTTATACTTGAGAATTTAAACTAATTAAATAGAAAATAACTTCTGGAGGATTATTTACGTTAAATAGGAGCTTTAATAGTTCTTACAGGATATACCCTACAGTTTTATTGTATAAATCTCTATCGAAAACTAACGATTCTATGTTTAAGAACTTAAATTGATCAAATAGGAAAATAATTTTTGGAAATTTATTTATATTAAACAAAAACTTTAATTAAATAAGAATTCCTGCAGGACATGCCCTATACTTTCATTGTATAAAATTTTATAGTTTTAAAAATTAATAATTTTATACTTAAGAATTTAAGTTAATTAGATAAGAAAATAATATTTAAAGGCTTATTTATGTTAAACATAAACTTTAATTAAATAAGAACTCCTGTAAGATATACTTTAACCTTATATTTTTATTATACAAAACTCTATGGAAAACTAATAATTTAGTACTTTTAAACTAATTAAACAGGAAAACAACTTCTAAAAAACTCTAATAACTCTTGCAAAATATGCCCTAACCCTACACTTTTATTGTACAAAGTTTTATAGAAAAACTAATAATTTTGTATTTAAGAACCTAAGCTGATCAGATAGGGAAACAACTCTCTTAAAGGCCTATTTATATTAAATATAAGCTCTAATAGTTTTTGTAGGATATATTCTATATTTTATTATATAAATATCTATTGAAAATTGACGATTTTATGTATGAGAACTTAAGTTGATCAAATAGGAAAACAATTCTTGAGGGCTTATTTACATATTAAATAGCTTGTAGAAACCTTAATTAAAAGGATTAGATTAGCGGACTTCATCCTGGCCCTGTCACTCCAACTTATTATTATAGAAAAACTAATGATTCTATACTTGAGAACATATCTATACTTAAGAATATAAGCTAATCAGATAGGAAAATAACTCCTGAAAGCTTATTTATGCTCTAAAAAGTCTATAGAAACCTTAGAAGGGTTGGCTCCATAGAGGCTAATAAGGTCTTGTAGTTTCAATTACATAATTATACTATTCAATTATGTAATTACGCTACAGCCCTCTGTAAACCCCCCCCCCCCTTTTTTTTTAAAAAAAAAAACCCTTATATAATTGGGGTGACTCAGTTATAAAAATAATTTAAAAAGAAATTTAATTAAAAACATAAGAATAATTTTATTAATTATATTCTTAATATATATAATGTTACATATAATAATTTTATATTAATAATTTTAAAAAAAATAAAAGATCATACCTTTAATAAAAAGAAAATATAAAGCTCTTAAAACAAAAATATTTTAGATTTTTCTAAAACAACCACTATAACAAATAATACCCCCAAATCAAAAATAATGATAAAAAACAAATCTTATATAAAAACTCACTTAAAAATAAAATTTAATAATAATATTCTTTTAATCTAAAATTTCTTCTATTAAGAAAATTTTATTATAATAATGGTTTTTAATTAAGATTATTTTAAAAGAAATAACAAACCCTTTAAAAATATTATATAAATTATATATAAAATTATATAATTATTATAACATATTAAAATATAAAAAAGAATTGTTAAATTATATCTTAAATTTTTAAAAATAAAAAAATATTAAATATTATAATTATTTAAAAATTTTATTTTAATAATAAAAAATTAGATTACCCTTAATTTAATAATTATAAATTAATATAGTATAATATAAATTAAACTACAATTTATATATATAAAAAATTTAACTTTAAAAAAAAAGGTTATAATTAAATTATAATATTAATCCAAATAAAATCTAATACCTTTATTATTTAATTAATATATGTAAAATTAAATTCTAATTACAAATATTTGCCATTATTAGAATTAATATTAAAAAATCTTTATAGTATAAATATAATAATAAGAAACTTTAACACATATTATTTCTTATAAAATAAAAAAGAAAGAATATCCCAATATATTTTTAAAATTTTTAAATTAATAATCCAATAAAATCTTAAATTTATCATAAAAATAAGAATAATAATCAAATAAGTATAAGATCATAAAAATTTAACATTAAATCTAACATAAGTAAATAAAAGATTTAAATACTTAAAACCAAAGTCTTTTAATTAAAAGAAATTTAATTATATTATTTAATACCTTAATATCATCATACTATACCAAAATCTAATCCAGAACCAACCTAAATTAAAAGATTAAATATAGAAATATTTAAATAAAGTGTTTGCAAAAATAGAAATATGGAATATAAATATACTAAAAAAAATAAACAATCTTAAAAAATTTAATAAATATATAAAATATTTTATTAAAGAATTAAAAAAGATTATTTTAGTTACAACCTTCTGCTGCGCCTAGCCCATAGCGTAACCAACACTATAGTAAAATGATAAAATTAAAATATTTTAAAAAAAGTAAAGGAAATATATAAATAATAAATAAATCAAAAAATATAAAAACATTAGAAAACCTTAGGCAAAATTTAAACAATATTAAAAAAAACTATAAATAAAAATAAAAAAAATAATTAAAAATTAACTTTAACAAAAACTTTAAAAAATAATAAAATCTTATAAAAAATAAAAAAAAAAAAATTAAATTATATAATTAATAACTTCTTAAAAAAGAAAGCCTTCTGATATTATGTTATGAATCCAATAAAAAATTATAAACTATTCAACTGGTGTAGAGCGATTAGGTCATAGATACTACCCTATAGAGACCCTATCTCCTCCTTAGAGTTAGACCCTCCAAGGTTCCATAGCTTTTTTGGATATAAATAGGCCTTCGAGAGTTGTTTTTTTTGTTTGATCATCAAAGATTTATTAGGTTTTATAGTTTAGTTTTTTTATAGAGTTTTTATATAAGAATATATAGTTTTAGTTTCCTTTTTGAAGATATTTTTTTATAGTATGTTATTATTGATAAGCAGTTATTTTTATTAGATTTTTTATTTAATTAGCTTATTTTTTTTTTAGGATATAGTTATTTTGTATCTTTTGGTTTATATAGCCTCTAGCTTAATATGGGTTAGTTGAAGTATAGGGCATATCCTATAGGAGTTATTAGAACTCCTATTCAGTAACAATCACTACAGGACTTGAATCTGCAACCTCAATCTTAAAAGAACTAATATCTATCAAAATTGTTATTATTAGATTAATTAAGATTAATAATTATGAGGATTGAAAATATACTACTAATAACACTTATATTACTTTGATTAGGATTAATATTACTTAATCAGGAAAATTATAGTTTTAGGATAAAGCTTGAGAAAATGAGGAGTGAGGGAAGTTAATTTGATTTTGAAATTTTGAAATAATTTTGATGCATTTAAATTTTTATATAGTTGGTATTGGAAAATCCTTAATATAAAAAGTACTTAAGAATTATTTGATTAGATTATATTTATACTAAGAAATGCATTTTATAGTAATTTGGAAGTTTGAGATATTGAAAATGGAATAGATGTAAATTTAGAGATATAATAATATAGGTTATTTAGTATAATATGAACAGAATTTATATAAAGATTTATATTAGAGTTATAGAGATATATAGAGATTTATAGGGTTTACAAATATTGTTACGAAAAGAGTATAACCATGAAGTTTAAGTTGTTTTTGGAGTATATGTCTATGAAAATAGGGTTGATCAAACGATCAAACATAAATACTAAAGATATTGAAATTATTATATTAATTTACAATAATTATTATAAAATTAATAATTAAGTAATAATAATTTTAGAGTTAATTCTTTTTAGTTTGATTAACTTATCTATATAGAGAGGATAAAGTATATTTAAAACTATTATTTTTTCAATATTTATAATTTTCTTAAAAATCTTTAAAATATTATAAAATGGAACTAAAACCTTGTGATTAGGAATTAAAGCCATATAATTAGGAATTAAGATTGTTACAATTTATTTGGAAAGTGAATTAAATATGGTTAAAGTTTATTGTTCTATAAGATGTACCTTTTAGGAAGAGGTACCATTACCACCCCCCTATATACCACTTACCCATATTGTGCCTTTAGAATAGTAACCAGTTGAGCAAACCCATGATATTCCATCTGATCAACCTAAATTCAATATGTTATTGCTCTTTAAAATACCTTTACTAATACTTTTACTAGTATCCCTTATAGTTATTATATATTAAAATCCTTCTATTGTTAAGTTACTTAGTATAAGTTAAGATGTACTGTTTACATAGCTAATTAGTACTAAATTTGATTAGGAATAGTTGATCAGCATAGAGTCTATTGTTGTACAGTAAGAATAGTTAGATTTAGTTATTATAGGATATATACCAAAAGAACCTACACTTATTGTTCAAAATTTAATAACAATAGTAACTTCTATATTTACAAATATATTTAATTAAGATAAAAATATTTATTTAATTATTATATATTAATTAATTTTGTTTAAACCTAATTATTACCCTTATTATTTATTTGATGGATTGGAAGTGATATAATGGCTCAAAAATGTACAACATATTTTCCAATAATATAAAATAATTAAGGATGATATGATTACTAGTATAATATATTAAACAATTAATAAGAGTATTAAGAAATAGGTTAAAATTATTATTTATGGAGTTATTATTTAAAATTAAGTTTATATTTAATTAAAATTCAAATTTATACCACATAACTCTAAAAGATTTAAATCTATTCAGGAAAGGTTCAGAAATTTTGATAAAGATTTTACTTTATCTAATACTACTAAGATTACTAATTTAATCAGAAATTATGCTGTAGTTTTCAAGGAAATTGAGGAAGTAAAGGCTACAAATATCTACCTTAATAGCTATGTGTATAATATCTTTAGAAGGATTAGCCAAAAGGTTATAGAAAAGGTATTATATATAGAGCAAATATTAATTAAAATGATTAATAATTATTTATTTACCTAATTTTATAAAATTATTAAAAGATAGACTAAGAATAAATTATATATCAAAAATTATTATAAAATGCATAATTAAATAAAAAAAAAATTTATTAAAGTTTATTATAATAGTTATGATTTAGGTTAAAAATGAGATATTAGATTAAAAATTTTTATTTTTATTTATTATTTTAGGTTTTTTATTTTTATTTATTTTTTGAATTTATATATATAAATAATTAAATTATTAATTAATTTAATATAATAATATTTTAATATTATTATCTTTTTTTTATACTTAAAATGAAAGTATCTTTTTTACCAATTTCTAATTATTATATTTACTTATAATTAGGGAGTTTTCTTCAATTATATCCCTATAAAAAAGGAAGGAAACAATTAGTTTATACGTGAAGGAATTTAAGCTTTAGAATTTGAAGATTGTACTTTTTTATAATATAAAAATAATTATTATAATTATTTTTATTAGAAAGAATATGGTAATTAAAGAATGACCATATATCAACATGGGTTTTGGAATTAAACAATTGGAAATATTTTTTATAGAGTTTATAAGGAATCTTATTTGGATAATTAAATGTTTAAATTACCAAATTTTTTATATAATAAGAATTGGTCAAAATTTTACCTATATATTTATTAATAGGATTACCTCTACAAATATTAATATATATAATGGGTTGTTTAGACGATCATAACAATACTATATTAAAATAATGAGGATAATAAGGATTATTCTTCTAAAAATTAACATTAATAATTCTCCATTAAATATAGCAATTAGTTATAATATTATCAAGGATTTTAAATTTTATTATATTAAGTATTTAGATGTTTTAATTAACCAGGAATTATTTAGACTACTTCAAAAAAATTATTTATAAAATAATAAAAATTAAAGAAAAAATTAATATACGCAATTGACTTCCAATATTTCTTAAATTCATTAATATTATCAATTTAATCAAATCATACTATAAGAACACAACTAAATGTTGGAGTAGTAATAAAAATAAATTAATTATTTAATTTATTATTATTATTGTTATTTAAAATATTGGTTATTAATAATAATATTAATATGGAATTGTTACTTAAAAAGTTTATATTTATTAATTTAAATTAAAAAAACATCTTAAATATTTATTAATTGATACCTAATTAAATATAATAAAGTGTTTTAGGTTAAAAAGTTGAAAGAATAAGTCCTAGGGAGAGGAGGGAGAAGGAGGGAGAAAAGAGAGAAAGAGGAAAGATGAATATTAAACTATGGTGTATTAAGATAAAAGATATTATTTATAATTAATATAATTAAATTATTAAAGAATGTTGCTTAGTGTTCATATATGAGTTTAAGTATATATATTATATGAAAGTTACAGTTGTAGTTAATAAGTACTTACTAATTTGAGTAGTGATGATTATGAAATTGGAGTATAAAAATATTATTAATTTTTTCTTCTTTTTATAATATTCTTTTTTTTTTTATAATATAGTTATATCTTTTATGAGTTTATATTCTACTTGATTAGGTTGAGGTAATTTATATGGTATGTATTTTATATTAATATTGTTATTAATTATTAATATTAATTTAATAATACCTTGTAATATCAAATTATTCAATTAATAATATAGCTAATTTATTAATTTTAGGTACTTTTAACAAGGTGATCAGATTGTTACAGATATTGATAGATATTGTTTATTTAATTAAATATGATAAATTAGTTAATTATAAGAATCCATTTCCTTGATTAGATATAAGTATTAAAGAGATTAGAGGTTTTATGTTAATATTTGATTGATTAGTTAAGAATATTACAATGTTATTAGGGATTGATATAAATTATTGGTGTAATAGTTTATTATTGATATTAATATAGGTTTTATAATTATATATTAAAAAATAATAATTAAATAATTTTTATATTATGGTTTTTTGGGAGTTAGTTATATGCAATACATCTGATCAGGGAATCTTCTATGAAAAGGAATTAGTGTGGATGTTAGGTTACAATTCCAAAAAAGGTTTTAATTTAATTATTTTAAAAATTATATAGTAAAATATTTGAATATTATTTTTATTAATGTATATAGATTTGTTTAATCTAAAGCATATATGAATAGTAAAGGTATATAATTAAAATTACTTTTTTTTTATAGTTTATATATTTAAGAAGCACTATTTATTGATTTTTAATTTAATTTATTAGGGATTACAATATTAAATTAATTATATTAAAGAGTAGATGATTACAGCATTTTAGAAGTTAGGAAAGCCTATTTTTGGGGAGTTACATATAATGTTTTTGGTTATTTAAAGAGATAATTAGATTTGTAGATTTTGATGTACTTATATATTATATATGATTAAATATAAGTTATAAAAGTTAGTTGTTACAGTTAAGAATAATAGTGATTATTATGAAAAGTTCAATAATTATATGAAGTTATTAGTTGAATTAGTAGTGATTTAAGTAATTAGTAATCCAGTACCAATACCAGCAGCTATTAAGATTTTTGAGTTGATTAAGAGTGAATTATTGTTAAAGCAGGTATTGTAAGATAAGATACCTGAAGTTATTTATTTATTTAAGAGTGAGTTGATTAGGATAAATAGTATAAAGATAAGTAATAAGTGTGCATTAAAGCCAATTCAAAACAATACCCCTAAAAACCTACAATTAAATAACTGTATAACATATGGACTGTAGTGAATTACTTACATCAAAAGATAAGGACCTAATTTATATATATGGTCTAAAAAAATACCAATAGATTTAGTAGTTAAATTATAACTGAACATATTGTTAAATTGGCTAGGATGGGAAGTATTTAAATAAGTTTTTAATTGTATACAACTTGAAGATAAGGACTGATCAGTTAGACAAGCCCACAAACAAGATTAGAGAGTATTAAATAAAGTTGCAAAATGTTTGAAACAAGATTACAATTAAGAGATTTGGAGAGCTTAGATTTTCTTTCTTTTTTTTTGGTTTATATGACGTTTGATTAGTTTGGTTATAGTTTGATTATATAATTTTCCAGTTCTTCTTATTGAGATTGATTTGTTAAAGGTTTAATATTATTAATTTTGGGGAGTTTTGAATTGGTGTAGAGCGATTAGGTTATAGATACTACCCTATAGAGACCTTATCTCTTCCTTAGAGCTAGATCTTCTGAGGTTTTACAGTTTTTTTAAATATAAATAGGCCTTTGAGAATTATTTTTCTTATCTGATTATTAAAGATTCATTAGGTTTTATAACTTAGTTTCTCTATAGAGTTTTCGTACAAGAATATATAGTTTTACTTTTTTTTTAAAAAATATTTTTTTATAGTGCGTTATTATTGGTAAGTAGTTACTTTTATTAGATTTTCTATTTGATTAGCTTATTTCTTTCTCAAGATATAATTACCTTATATCCTCTGGCTTATATAGCCTCTGGTTTAATATGGGTTAGTTGAAGTATAGGGCATATCTTGCAGGAGTTATTAGAGCTCCTGTTCACTATAAACAAAAAAAATATAATATTAAAGAAAAGATTTTTCTTAAATTTTGTAATTAATTTATTTAATATTCCTAATCTTACCATATAATTAAAAAATTCTGAAAAAATAAATTTAATATATTTAAAGAAATAAAATTAAAAAAAATAAAAATAATTTTAAAAACAATTAAATTAGAGAAAACTACCAACAAAAATTTATTATTAATAAGGTTCTTTAAAATATATAAAAAATAATTATTTAAAACATTTATTATAATTATAATATGAGTTTTATATTTAAATATTACCTAAAAATATTTTATAAAGTTATAATAATAACATTATTAAAACCTAAAAGATTTAACAAAGAAAAAAACCTTCTAAACATTTATAAATTAATATCCCTCTTGAAAACTATAAGTAAAATAATTAAAATAATAATAATAAATTATATTATAATAATAACAGAACAATATCAACTATTTTTAAAAGATTAAATAAAAAATAAACCAATTAAATCCATAAAAATAACTATTAAAATGATGATAAAAGCTATATATGCCATATGGTGTATTAATGTTATAATATTATTCTTATAATTAAATATTTTGGATATTTTTAATAATATTATATTATAAAGGCTTATATATACATTATACAAAAAAGATACCTAATATAAATAATAAATTAAATCAATAATTTTATAAAAAAATAAAAGATATAATTAATCCTTAATAATAAAAAAGGTGAGATTTATTTCTTTACTATAGGTATCCCATAAAACTCCCTATTATTACCTATTTTATTTATTATTTACATAATTACCTTATATAAAAAACTAAATTAAAAAAATATTTTAAGTATTAACTTCACAAATAATATAAATATATTAATAATAAGATATTTTATAATTAAAAATTATATTAAATTAGAATAAATATATAAAATATGCTTAAATTAGGTATAGAAATATAATATAATCTTTATAATATAAAAAAATAAATTTATATATTTTATAAAAGTCTATTAAACACTAACCATAAAGATCAAATTAAATGGTACAATTATTAAATCCAAAAAAATATTAGGTTCTTTAGAATATAATTAAATAAGAAATTTAAATGGAATAGACATTTAAAAGCAATTAAAATAAAAATGGAGAAATAATAGTATTAATATAAGATTATAACATAACCCAAATAAAAAAGATTTATATAAAAATAATATAAAATGTAATAATATATAAAATAATAATATAATACATTTTAAATCAAAATTATAAAATAAAAGGCATTATTAAAAAATTAAATATTATTTAATTAATCTATTTATAAAAAAATAATAATATATATAAAATAATAAAAATATTATAATTAAAAATAAAATAAAATTATTCCTTAATATATTTTTATTTAAATATAATAGTAATAATAGTTAAATTTTATATAAATAATGGAGGCTTTAATTTCAAAATAGGTAGAATCTTAAAGGCCTAGGAGATGGTAGGGTTTCCCCGCTATTATTTAGGTACTAAATATACATATTATAAAAATTAAAATTAATTAAAATATTAAATAAAAAAAATATCAATATCTTAAAAAAGTTTTTTTAAACCATTAAATAAAAAAATAAGAATAATATAAAAAAAATATTATTATACCAACAATTTAATCATTACCTTTTAATATAGAAATTAATAATCAATATTTTAGTTTATAAAAATATAAAATATTAATATTATTATAAATATGTATTAAAAAAATAAAATTAAAGATTTTTTTGTTTAATAAAAAGATTTTTAGAATAAATATTTTTAAATATAGATATGGTAAAAAGGAAATAATATAGTATATAATTTTTAAATATTTTGAATATATTTTGATATAAATCTATTTTAAATGGAATTTAACCCCAAAGTTTTTTTGAATTAATATAAATTATAAAAAAACATTATTTAATTTTAATAAAACCTTATTAATAATTTATTAGTTTTTTAAATAAATTTAATTATTTATATATAAAATAATATTATAATTTATTTAATATAAATATTTCCAAAAGTTTTACATTAAATAAAAAAATTCCATAATTAAATAAAAGAATATAAATAATAATATATTAATAAAGTCCTCTAAGAAAACTATATTTACTTAAGATCATTCCACACCTACTCCAAACTATATTTATTAAAATTATCTTCCTTTATATTTATTTCTTTATCTTCCTTTTTACTTTTATTAATTATATATATTAGGGAATCTCAAACGAAAACAAATATATTTTTGTAAGGAGGATTATACTTATTAAAATTTAAACCTAAATATATTAGGAAATTATTAAAAATTTATAATAAATTATTATTAAAGAATAGTAGAATATTTAATATTAATTAAAACTCTTAAATAAAAGATTATTATAATAATAATATATAAAGATAATATAAATTACCAAAAATAAAATAATATATATACATTTCCTTTTAAAATTAATTCCTTTATAAATTTTATATTATAATTAATAAATATTAATAAAATAGATATAAAATAAAACTATAATATAAAATAATTAAAATATTAATAATATTAAAATAAATAATTTTTATAAAATTATTAAAATATATGAAAATTATGGATTTAATAAATAAAAAATTAAATATAATAAAAATAATTATTGAATATTATTAATAATCCCTTAATAAACTTTTTAAAAGTTTAAAAACCTTAAAAAAGTTATAATGAAGTTTTAATAATTAATTTTTAGAATTATGCCAAAAAGCTATAATTATATTTTTTATATAATTCCTTATCTTTAGTAAGTAAATTATTTTTATAACATATAACCATATTAAAATTATAATCCTAATATAATATAATATTAAAATATTACATTATATTTAAGATATTATAATAATTTCTAATAAAAGATCTAAAATATTTAAAAAGAATTAATAATAAAATAAAATTAAAAGAATAATAAAATACCTGAAAGAAACTGCAAGCTTGATTAATTATCTAACTATTATTTAGCCATTCTGATATATTGTAGCGCTCTTTTGATGCGAAACATTAAAGGAACATTTCTAGCATATTCTAGAATGCTTTAGAACATATATCAATCTTCTTACAATACCTATAAATACATAAACTTTCTTTTATTTAATATAATATATATATAAAAATAAAATAAATTTTTTAAAATAATATTAAATTATAAATATAATAAATATAATAATATTATATTGTAATATTGTAAAATATAAGTAAAGTATATAAAAAGGATTAAGGTTAAGTAGAAAAAGCCACAAATTAATAATATCATTTTAAATTATTTTAAAAAATAAATATAATAATATAGTATTAAAAAGAAGATTATAAAAGTAAAAATAAATAATAGCTTTTTATAAAAATATGAAATTATTTACATATATTTATATTTTATATAAATTATATATACCTTAATTTTTTCCTAAAATAATTTTTTTATAATATAATAATATATTTATTATTTATTAAAAAAAATAATAAAATTATTTTAGATTTTGTTATTACCTTATATCTAAACTATTACTATATTATTTTATAAAGTTTAGATATTATAATATATAAAATATTTTTTTATATTAAAATTTAATTATTTTTATTAAAAAGTAAGTTCCAATAAAAATATAAAGTGAAATTAAAGTTATAATAATGCAATTTAATTAGATAAGTAATAAATAGGTTTTTTCCAAAATATAGTTCTTACTTAAAATAAATACCAAAAGATGGATTGGATACTGATAATATATTTTAGGTAAATTGGGGTAGTAATAAATAAATAAATAAATAAATAAATTATAATTTAAAAGTTTTTTTATTTTTTTGAATTAATTTTTTTATATATATAAATTATAATTTAACCTATATTATATTATATTAATATATAATTATTAAATTAAAAATAATTTAATTTTTTAATATTAAAATAAAATTTTTAAATAATTATTTATTTATTATTTATTTATTATTATTCCAATTTACTTAAAATATATTATAGGTATTTGGTCTATCTTTTGATATTTATTCTAAATAGGAACCGTATTCCAGAAAAAGTTTATTTACTATTTATTTAAATAAATTATATTATTATAACTTTGGTTTTACCTTATATTCTTATTGAAATTTACTTTTTAATAAAAATAATTAAATTTTAATATGGAAAAATATTTTATATATTATAATATCTAAATTTTGTAAAATAATATGGTAGTAGCTTGGGTGTAGGGCGATAATAAGGTTTAAAATAATTTTATTATTTATTTTTATTTTTATAATTTTCTTTTTAATATTATAATATTATATTTATTTTTTAAAATAATTTAAAATGGTGTTATTAATTTATAAATTTTTTTAATTAATTTTAATTTTTTTATATATTTTATTTATATTTTATAATATTATAGTATAATATTATTATATTTATTATATTTATAGTCTAATATTGTTTTAAAAAATTTATTTTATTTTTATATATATATTATATTAAATAAAAGAAAATTTATGTATTTATAAATATTCTATTATTTCTTTAATATTATTTTATTATTAATTTTTTTTAAATATTTTAATCTTTTTATTGGAAATTATTATAATGTTCTGGATTTAATACGATATTTTAATATTATATTACATTAGAACTATAATCCTGGTGCAGTTGTACGTTATGAAAATGATTTGCTTACTGAAGATGAGGAATTGCACGAACAATGTGGTTACGCCTTTTCGGCGCAGTTCCAGGAGTTAATTGCTGAGGCTTTGCTGCGGCTTTTCCAGGGTTTTCAGGCCCTCGAGAAGCTTGTTTTAAATAATTATAATATTTAATATTTTTTTATTTTTAAAAATTTAAAATATAATTTAATAAATTTTTTTATATTTTAATATATTATAATAATTTTATAATTTTATATATAATTTATATAATATTTTTTAATTTTTTTTTTTGAAATAATCCCAATTAGAAATTATTACTACAATAAAATTTATTTTTTATCTTTATTTTTAATTTAAAAATATTATTTATTATAATAATTATTTTATAAAAACCCAAAATATTTTTATTCCAAAAACTTTACATTTTTTCTTTATTAAAAATACAACTCCTTATCTTCCTTAAAACTACTAATATAAAATTATTATATATAATATTAATGTGTCCCATAAATTAATTAATTAAATTAATTAATTGATTAATTTTTAAAAACCTTTTAATTTAATTGTAAATAATTTAATTATAATAATTAAAATTAATTAGAAATTTAATTAAATATTATTATTAAGAGTTGGATCTATTATTTTATAAGTTTTTGTGTTATGATTAAGAGTATTACAAATTTTATAGCGTTGTTGATCTTGGTGTTGCTGTTTTAGGGGATTTTTTTTAATAGTTTTTTTAGGAGCTTTAGGGTTTATATTTTTTTTTTTAACCTGTATAGTTTTTCTTTTAGTTTGAGTAAGAGGTCCTCTATGTTGTAAATGCTTATTTTTAGCTTATTAGTGCTTAGAAAATATATGATTTGCTTTTTGTAAATTAACTATTTTTTTTTCTAATAGTATTATTTTATATAATAATTTATATATAATTTTATTTAATTTGTTTATAATAGAAATTATATATATTAGTAAGTTAAAATAATAATTAATAATTTAATTTTTAATGTAAATAACCTAATAAATAATTTTGTTAATATTTTAAAGTATTTGGAATATTTAAAATAGGTTTGGTAAATTTTTAAAATTTAAGTCTAACGATAGCGTACAAGTTATTTCAATAATATTTAATATTGAAATTATCCTATCAATGTTTAATAATATTAGTTCAATAGTTTCAAACCCTGATCTAATATTATTTTTGGTAAATGAAGTTTGAAATATTTGGTGAAATGTTGGGAAAAATTCCTTTTTATTAATATATATAATATTATAATATATTAAATTTTTAATTACTAAACCGTATAAATATTTCAATAACAAAAAAATGGATATATTAAAAGGTTAAAACCTATAAAATAAATATATAAATATATATAAAGTTATAATATTGTTATTTCAATAATAATCTTAGAATTTAATTAATATATAATTTTTGTAACTATTAATAATTAAAAAATGTTTAACACCCACAATACATATTTTTATATACTTATTAAAATATATAATTTATTTTAAAGTAATTTTATTTATTATTTAACTATTATTGGAAGGTTTAATCACCTAATTACTAAAGAAAATATTATAATAATATCATAATATTAAATACAATTTGCTTACAATTATTATAAATAGAAATATCATCCAACCCTACAAATTAATTATTATAAATACTATAATTTATTCTTAATTACTAAATTTTACTTATTAAAATTTAAGCTTTTTTTTAATATTTATTATTATTATTCCAATAATAATAATACCTATTATAAAACCCATTTCATTAAAATTAAATATATTTTTAATTATAATATTATATTTTATAATAATATTCTTTATAAACCAAAATCACATATAAAAAACCTTAAATTATTTATATAAAACCCTTTAATAATTTATATAATAATTTATACATATTTATAAAACTAATTAACGCCATATAAAATTTAAGGCCCAATTAATTCCAACACATATTTTACTACATTTAAAAAATAATATATTAACTATTTCTTTAATATAAAATAATTAGGAAAAAAATATTTAAATATTTAATTTAATAATACATTAAATTATTAATTATTCTTCTATTTTAATCAATTAATAATAAATTTCCATTATATTTATATATTATTTTATACTATAAAACCTATTGCATAACGTTAAAAATAAAACTCCATATACATTAAAAATTTTTTTAAAACTTAATCTTTTATGATTATGATAAGTGTTTAATATTAGGTTTATTTTAGATTCTTTTATAAAATAAGATATTTTAAATTGGTTAAATAATTAATATTTAAAAGAATAAGGTAATATTTTAAGATATTTTAATTGGTTAATTAGTTTAATTGGTTGATTTATGGGGTATATTATATATATTAAAAATATAATTAATATTATTCTTTTTAAATTATTTTAACTTATATATATATATTTCCTTTATTATATTCTTTTATTTAATTATTTTTAAATATTTTAAATATTTTAAATTTTAAATTTTATATATTCTATCATAATTCTGATATTTATTTAATATTTATTATATTTAAACCATTACTTATAATATTTTATAATATATTTAAAATAATAATATTTAAAATATTATATTATTTTTATATTTCTTATAAATAATTTATAAAAATAAAATTTAATTTTTTATAATAATCTATTAAAATAAAATTAATAAATTATATTTAATTTATTAATTTTTAAAATTAAAATTATAAATTTAATTTTTAAATATTTTTGAAATATAAAATTAATTTTAAAGATTTTAATTTCATTTTCTTTAAAGAAAATCTTTATTAAATCTTATAAATTAATATAAATATTTTTTAAATTAATTAATTTTAAAATTTTAATTATTATTATAAGAAAATTATATTATTATAATTTTGATTTTATTTTATATTCTTAAGACCTTTTGATTTTTTAATTATCTTTTCATAAAATTTTTATAAAAAGCTATATAATTTAATTTATTAGAAATTTAATATTATAATAAATATTAAAAAGGTATTATATTGTATATATAATGGTGGCATTGTTGGGAAAAGATGAAAGGGGTAATATATGGATAATGGATGGATAAGTCTGTGATTTGAACAAATTTATTTTAAAAATTATTATTATGAAGAAAAAGAAGAATAAAATAAAAATAAAAATTAAATTTAATAAAATAAATATAATTATAATATTAATTATTAAAATAATAAAAATAATTAAATTTGAAATTAATAATTTAATGAAAGAAATAAAAGTAAAAATTAAAAAAATAATAAATATATAAAAAATATATATTAATATTATAATAATTATAAAATAAAAATTATAATAAAATAATATCTTTAAATTAAATAAAATAAAGAAATTAATTACAAAAATA
>MU623685.1:0-17527 GCA_025201765.1 Daldinia sp. FL1419 | reverse complement strand
TAATAAATAATTTTATAAATTTTTCAATATTAATTATGACCTTATTTACAATATAAATTTATAATATTTATTAATTCTTATTAATTTTATTTAACTTATTTACCTTATATTATAATATAGGAAATTGTAAGATAATATATTAATAAATAATTTTATAAATCCTTGAAAATTATTTATAAATTTGTTTATAATATAGATTTATAATATTTATTAATCTTTACCAACTTTTATTTTAATTTTAATTTTAATTTTTATTATTAATTTTAATTTATAATATAAAATATTTTATAAAATATATTAGAAATTATTTATATAAGTTCATAATTAATACCTTATCTTTTATACCCTTAAAAATTAATATTAATTATTAATAAAGATTTAAAATCATATTTTCAAAATTAAGGATTATAAGAATCTATAATTAAAAATAAGTAAAAATAATAAGTTTACTTCCATTTTTAATTAATATAAATAAAATAATTATAAGAATTTTTAAATCTTTTTTATAATTATATTATTAAAAAGATTATTATTATAAAAGATAATATAATTTTATAATTTAATATAAAATATTTATTATTTATTTCTTTTATTATACTTTTAAAATTAATAATTATTTTAAAAGTTTAATTAATATTAATTAAAAAATCTTAAATTTTTAATATTAAAATTAACTTTTATTTTATTATTTATTATTTATTATTTATTACTACTCTAATCTACCTAAGATATATTATAAATATCCAATTTATCTTTTAATATTTATTTTAAGTAAAAATTATATTTCAGAAAAAATTTATTTATTATTTATTTAATTAAATTATATTATTATCCAGGACGAAATCTGATGTATTATACTGAAACTCTTCTAATAAATTATTATATGAAACTAATAAAGAATTAATAAAAAATTAATAATAATTAATAAAAATTGATAAAAGTTAATAGGGTAGTTAATAAATTAATAAAAGGTAAAAAAATATATTAAAGATTCAAAGTTTTAAAAAAAATATTTATAATTGGATATATTTTTTTATTGGTAAGAATATAAATTAATTAAGTAAAAAAATAATTTTTAAAGGTTTATTTATATTAAATATAAGTTCTGATTATTTTTACAGAATATACCTTAACCCTATATTTTTATTATACAAAACTTTATAGTTTTAAAAATTAACAATTCTATACTTAAAAATTCGAATTAATCAAATAGAAAAACAATATTTTAGGGTTTATTTATATTAAATATAAATCTTAATTAAATATAAATTCTAATTAAATAGGAGTTTTTGCACAATATACCTTATATTTTTATTATACGAAATTTTATTAAAAATTAACAATTATATATTTAAGAAATTAAATTGATTAAATAAGAATTGACACTTAAAGGTTTATATATTAAATAAAAGCTTTAATTAAACAAAAACTTTAATAATTCTTATAAAATATACCCTATATTTTCCGGGATTGTAGTCCCGGCGCAACACGATATTGAAGTATCGCATTAGGTCCAGAACGCCGTGATAGTCTTCAATAAGGGATCCAAAACATTTAAAGAAAATCAATAATGGGATGAAATTGGAAAGATATTAGAATATTTACAAATATATAAACTTTCTTTTGCTTAATATAATGCATATATAAAAGCAAAATAGGTTTTTCAAAGTGGCATTGGATTATAAATGTAATAAATATAATAATATTATATTATAATATTATAAAGTACAAATAAAGTATATAAAAAAGATTAAAATTAATCAAAAAGGATTATAAATTAATAACATTATTTTGAACTATTTTAAAAAGTAAATATAATATTGTAATATTAAAAAAAAATTATAAAAATAAAAATAAATAATAGTTTTTTATAAAAATATAAAGTTATTTATATATATTTATATTTTATATAAATTATATATATCCCAACCCTCTTTTGGAATAATTTTTTTATAATGCAATAACATTTTTATTATTTATTAAAAAATAATAAAACCATCTTGGACCTTATTGTTATCCTATATTTAGGTTATTACTATACCATTTCACAAGACTTAGATATTATAATATATAAAATATTTTTTTATATTAAAATCTAATTATTTTTATTAAAAGGTAAATTTTAATAAAAATATAAAATAAAATTAAAATTATAATAATATAATTTAATTAAATAAATAATAAGTAAGTTTTCTCCAAAATACAATTCCTACCCAGAACAAATACTAAAAGATGGATTAGATACCTGTAATATATTCTTGGTAAATTGGGGTAATAATAAATAAATAAATAAATAAATAAATAAATACCCTGTATATTATTATACAAATCTCTATAAAAAGACTAATAATTAGGGACATCCTAATTTAAACTAATTAAATAGGAAAATAATTTTTAAAAGCTTTTAATAACTTTTGTAAGATATACCCTAACCCTATACTTTTATTATACAAATCCTTCTAGAAAAATTGATGATTTTATGCATTAAAAATTTAAGCTAATCAAATAAGTAAATAATTTTTAAAAATTTATACATTAAACATAAATTTTAATTAAACAAAAGCTCTAATTAAATAAAAGTGCTTGCAAGATATACCTTATAGATTTATTATATAAAACTCTATAAAAAACTAATAATTTAGTACTTTTAATTTAATTAAATACACCCCGGCCCTCCCCCGGAACAACCTCTTTGTGATGTAACAACGCTTTTGTTAACTATTGAAGAAAACAATAAAGCCATTTTAGATTTCGTCGTTGCTCCACACCCAAGCTGCTGCCATATTATTTCATAAAATTTGGATATTATAATATATAAAATATTTTTCTATATTAAGGTCTAATTATTTTTATTAAAAGGTAAATTCCAATAAAAATATAGGATAAAATTAAAATTATAATAATATAATTTATTTGAATAGATAATAAATAGGTTTTCTCCGGAACACAATTCTTACTTGGAATAAATACCAAAAGATGGACCGGATACCTATAATATATTCTAGGTAAATCGGGGTAGTAATAAATAATAATAATAATTTAATTAAATAGGAAAATAATTTTTAAAGGCCTATTTATATTAAACATAAACTTTAATTAAATATGGAATTCCTGCAAAATATATCTTAACCTTATACTTTTAACATATAAAACTCTATAATTTGAAAAATTAATATATTTATCTTTGAGAATTTAAACTGATTAAATAGAAAAACAATTTTTGGAGATTTATTTATATTAAATAGAAATCTAATTAAATAGGAATTTTAATAGCTTCTACAGGATATACCCTAACCCTACATTTTTATTGTACGAATCTTTATAGAAAAATTAATAATTCTATACTTAAGAACTTAAGTTAATCAAATAAACAAATAACATCTAAAAGCTTCTTTATCTTAAATATAAACTCTAATTAAATAAGAACTCCTGTAGGATATGCCTTGCATTTTATTGTATAACTTTTTATGGAAAGATTAATAATTTACTATTTGAGAATTTAAATTAATTAAAGAAAAATTAATATTTAAAACTTTATATATTAAATATAAACTTTAATTAAATAAAAGTTTTAATTGAAAAAAAGGTCTTACAAAATATACCCTACAATTTTATTATATAAAGCTCTATTAAAATTAACAATTATATATTTAAAAAATTAAATTAATTAAATAAAAATTAATATTTAAAGATTTATATATTAAATAAAAATTTTAATTAAATAAGAGTTCTTGCAGGATATATTTTATAATTTCATTGTACAAGCCTTTATAAAAGATTAACAATTTTATGTTTAAGAATTTAAATTAATTAAATAAGAAAATAATTCTTAAAAGTTTATTTATATTTTAAAAAGCCTATAAAAACTTTAGAAGGGTTAGATTGGTAGATTTCATCCTAACCCTATTACTCCAATTAATTACTATAAAGAATTAATGATTTTATATTTGAAAATTAAAATTAATTAAACAGGAAAATAACTCTTAAAAACCTATTTACATATTAAAAAGCTTATAAAAATTTTAATTAAAAAATTGGATTAGTGGATTTTATCCTGATCCTATTACTCCAACTTATTATTATAAAAGAATTAACAATTTTATATTTAAAAACTTAAACTAATTAAATAAAAAAATAATTTTTAAAAATTTATTTACAAATTAAAAAGCTATAGAAACCTTGAAAAGGTTGGTTTTATAGAGGCTAATAAGGTCTTATAACTTTAATTATATAATTACATTATAACTCTCAATAAGAACCTACCTTAAAAAATTTAAAAAAATAATAAAAAATAATAAAAAAATAAAAAAGAATTTTTATGTAATTGGGGTGATTCAATTATGAAAATAATTAAAAAAGGAATTTAATTAAAAATATAAGATTAATTTTAATTTATTTATTTATTTATTTATTTATTACTACCCTGATTTACCTAGAATATATTACAGGTATCTAATCCATTTTTTGGTATTTGTTCTGGGTAGGAACTGTGTTCCAGAGAAAACCTACCTACTGTTTATTTAAATAAATTATATTATTATAATTTTAATTTTATTTTATATTTTTATTAAAATTTACCTTTTAATAAAAATATTTAAATTTTAATATAGAAAAATATTTTATATATTATAATATTTAAATTTTGTAAATAATATAATAATAATTTAAATATAAGGTAATAATGAAGTTCAAAATAATTTTATTATTTTTTTTTATAAATAATAAAAATGTTATTACATTGTAAAGAAATTGTTCTAAAAGAGGGTTGGGGTATATGCAATCTATGTAGGGTATAAATATATATGAATGATTTTATATTTCTGTAAAAAGCCATCATTTATTCTTACTTTTATAACCCTCTTTTCAATATCATGATATTATATTTGTTCTCCAAAATTAATTTTAATTTTAATTTTATTTTATATTTTATATTTTTATTAAAATTTATTATTTATTTATATACCTTTATTTAAATATGATAGCAGTGACGGTTGAGTTTTGTATGAGTAACGGAGGTTTTAATTTCAAGATTTAGGAAGTAGGATGGAAAATTTAAAAATGGGTGGAATTTCAGAGGCTTAGGAGATGGTGGGATCTCCCTACTATCGCTTAGGTATTAAATATATATATTACAAAAATTAGGGTTAATTAAAATATTAAATAAAAAGAACGCTAATATTTTAAAAAAATTCTTTTAAATTATTAGATGGATAGATAAAAATGATATAAGAAGGATATTATTATGTCAATAATTTAATTATTACTTTTTAATATAAAGATTAATAATTAATATTTTAATTTGCGGAAATACAAAATATTAATACTATTACAGATACATATTGAAAAAATAAGATTAAAAGCTTTTTTGTTTAATAAAAAGGTTTTTAAAATAAATATCTTTAGGTATAGATATAATGAAAAGAAAATAATATAATATATAATTTTTAAATATTTTAAATATATTCCGGCATAGGCCTATCTCAAACAAAATTTAACCTTAAAAGTTTTTTTAATTAATGTAGATTATAAAAGAATATTGTCCGATTCCAATAAAACCCTGTTAGTAGCCTATTAGTTCTTTAAATAGGTTTAATTATTTATATATAAAATAATATTACAATTTATTCAATACAAATATTTCCAAAAATTTTATATTAAATAGGAAAAATTTATAATCAAATAAAAAAATATAAATAATAATATTTTAATAAAATCCTTTAAAAAAATCACATTTACCTAAAATTATTTTATACTTATTTCAAACTATATTTATTAAAATTATCCTTTTTCATATCCACTTCTTTATTTTTTTTTTATTTTTTTTAATTATATATATCAAGGAATTTTAAATGAAAATAAATATATTTTTGAAGGGAAAATTATATTTGTTAAAATTTAAATTTAAATATATTAAAAAATTGTTAAAAGTTTGTAATAGATTGTTATTAAAGAATAATAAAATATTTAATATTAATTAAATCTCTTAAATAAAAAATTATTACAATAATAATATATAAGAATAATATAAATTATTAAAAATAAAATAATATATATACACCTCCCTTTAAAATTAATTCTTTTATAAATCTTATATTGTAATTAATAAATATTAATAAATAAATATAAAATAAATTTATATTATAAAATAATTATAATATTAGTAACACTGAAATAAATAGTTTTTTTAAGATTATTGGAACATATAAAAATTATGGACTTAACAAATAAAGAATCAAACATAATAAAAACAATTATTAAATATTATTAATAATTTCCTAATAAACTTCTCAAAGGTTTAAAAATCTTAAAAGAATTATAATAAAATTTTAATAATTAATTTCTAAAATTGTATTGAAAAGGTATAGTTACATTTTTTATATAATTCTCCATTTTTAATAAATAAATTATTTTTATAATATATAATTATATTAAAATTATAATTTTAACATAATATAATATTAAAATATTGTATTAAATTTAAAATATTATAATAATTTTTAATAAAAAAATTAAAATATTTAAAGAAGGTTAATAATAAAATGAAACTAAAAAAATAATAGAATATTTATAAATATATAAACTTTTTTTTACTTAATATAATATATATAAAAAAATAAAATAAATTTTTCAAAACAGCACCAGACCATAAACATAATAGGTATAATAATATTATATTACAACTAGTTTTTTTTGACTGGTCGCTTCGCGATTAGTTAGCCTTTCAGGACCAATTAATTTAATACTTAATAATAAATAAAATTATTCTTATGTTTTTAATTAAATTCCTTTTTTAATTATTTTTATAATTAAATTACCCTAATTATATAAGTTTTTTTTATTATTTTCTTTTATTTTTTTTATTTTTTTAAAGGTGGGTTCTTATAGAAGGCTGTAATATAATTACATAATTAAAATTGTAAGACCTTATTAACCTCCATAGAACCAACCCTTCTAAGGTTTCTATAGGCTTTTTAGAATATAAATAGGCCTTCAAAAGTTGTTTTCTTATCTGATCAGTTCATGTTCTCAAATATAAAATCATCAGTTTTTCTATAGAAATTTATACAATAAAGTGTAGGGCATATCCTATAAAAATTATTAAAGCTTATATTTAATATAAATAAGCTTTTAGAAGTTGTTTTCCTATCTAATTAACTTAAATTAAAATATACTTAATTATTAGTTTTTCCATAAAGATTTATACAATAAAATTGTATGACATATCCTACAAGAGCTATTAAAGCTCCTATTTAATATAAACCTTTAAAAATTAATTTTAATTTAATTAAATTAAATTCTTTATTATTGTGGATCGGGATAATATAATTATATAATTAAAAATATCTTATAAAATCTTATTAACCTTTATGAAATAAACCTTTCTAAGGTCTTCACAGGTTTTTTTAGATATAAATAGGCCTTTAAGAATTATTTCTTATTTGATCAAATCAAGCTTTATAAAAATCATATTTCATATAATTTCTTATTATATTTTATAATTTTTTTTTTTATTAAATATATCATCTATTATATCCTTTAAACACCAATTACCATTATTAGCACTTAACTTTATTAGCCTTTTATTTAATTATTTTAATACCTCCTTCAAAATATAATTATTTTACATTTTTTATTTCATTTATACTTATTGATTTATTATAGGGTAATTGAAATATAAAGCACCTCCTACAAGAACAATTAGAGCTCCTATTCTATTACAACTCTTATTTAATAATAATAATTTTAAATTGGAGCTCCTATTCAATATATAAGTCCCCAAAAATTGATTCTTACTTAATTAGGTTAAATTCTTAAATATTAATTTATTCAACTTTTCTTATAACTTCTTATAATAATTTATAACCTTATTTTTAATTTAATATATTATCCATTTTATCTTTTAAATGCCAACAATTATATTTATTAATTAACCTTTTATTTAATTATTTTAATACCTTCTTCAGGATATAATCATATTGTATCTATATAGTTATTAAAGTTCCTATTTAATAATTAAATCTTTTATTCAATATATAAACCTTTAAAAGTTAATTCTTATTTAATTAGATCAAGCTCTTCAAAAATATCAATTTTTTTTATAACTTCTTATAATAGTTTATAATTTCTTTCTCTTATTGAATATATATTTATTCTATTTTTTGAACACCAGTTACCATTACCAACAAATACTTTTATTATCCTTTTATCTAATCACTTTAATACCTTTTTTAGGATATAATTACCTTGAACTTAGTTATTAAAGCTCCTATTCAATTAGAGATCCTATTTAATATATAAGCCTGTAAGAATTATTTCTTGTTTAATCAAATTAAATTCTTTAAGCCTCACTTTTTATATAATTTCTTATAATAATTTATAATTTCTTTCTTTTAAACGCCAATTCATTTTAATACCTTCTTTAAAATATAATCACCTTATATCTTTTATTTTATTTAACCTTTTAATTATTATAGGGTAATTAAAATGTAAGGCAAGATATATCCTGCAAGAGCAATTAAAGCCCCTATTCAATTACAACTCTTGTTCAATAATATTAATCCTAAATTGGAACTCCTATCTAATATATAAACCCCCAAGAGCTGATTACTACCCAATCAGATCAATTTCTTAAATATCAATTTATTCAATTTTTCTTATAATTTTTTATTATAATTTATAACCTTATCTCCAATTAAATATATCATCCATTCTATCTTTTAAATGCCAATAAGTACCTCTATTAATTAGCTTTTCATTTAATTATTTAAATATCTTCCCTAAAATATAATTATATTATATCTAGGTAATTATTAAAACTCTTATTCAATTAGAATTCATATTTAATATATAAGCCCTTAAATTTTGATTTTTGCTTGATCGGATTAAATTCTCATATATCAGGTTCTCAATAACTTGATAAATTATTTTCTAAATAACCTCTTATAATAATATACACCTTTTTTACATATAACCTCTTAAACACCAATTATCATTACCAATAATCACCTCTATTAGCCTCTATAGAACCAAACCTTCTAAGGTCTCCACAACTCTTTTGAAAATAAATAGGCCTTAAGAGTTATCTTTCTTATCTAATCAGCTCGAACTTATTATAATCCTTTAAAAATCATTTTTATAAAATTTTTGTACAATAATATACAATTTCAATCCTCTTTTTAATATAATTTTCTATAATGCACTACCATTAGTAAACAATTACCTTTAATAACCCTTCCATTTTATTATTTTAATACCTTCTTTAAAATATAATTACTTATTTTGTAAAATTTATTAAAACTTTTATTTAATAATATTAACCCTAAATTAAAACTCATATTTAATATATAAGCCTTCAAAAATTAATTCTTATTTAATTAAATTAAGCGTTTCAAAGTTATTAATTTTTTTTATAACTTCTTATAATAATTTATGATTTCTCGTTTTTATTAAATATACCTATCATCCATTTAATATCTTAAATGTTAGTAATCACCTTTATTAATTAGCCTTTTACTTATTTAATTATTTAAATACCTTTTTTAAGATATAATCACTTTATATCTAGGTAATTATTAGAGTTCTTATTTAATATATAGGCCTTTAAAAATTAATTCTTGCCTGATTAAATTAAGTTTTTTAAGTATTATTATTTATATAATTTCTTATAATAATTTATAACCTTGTTTCCAATTAAATATATTATTTATTTTATTTTTTAAATATTAGCAATCACCTATATTAATTAACTTTTTATTTAATCATTTTAATACCTTTCTTAGGATATAATTTGCTATGGGGTAGCTGAAGTGCAGGGCATATCCTGTAAAAGTTATTAAAATTCCTGTTCAATTAGAACTCCTAATTAGAACTCTTATTTAATATCCTTTAATTAAATAATTTGTAAAGGGATTTTATTAATATAAATTCCTATTTAATTGAAAAAACACGGTTTAGAGCTATATGCCACAGGAAAGCCACAAGCGCATGCACAGGGTACATCAAAATTCAAAACCATTTTAATTTATTATATTAATTTAAAATTTATTTAAAAATATTTATAATTGATATTATTTGAAACTTAATTAAATTTGTGATTTTTTGAGATATATTATATGTGTTTCTGATTGGAGGCTATTGTATAATAATTGAAAACATCCGAAATTACGGGGGATTTTTCTGGAAATTAATTGATCAATTAGGATTATGGTGCAACTAATGAAATAAGAAAGATATAGATATTATAAAATATAAATAAAACATACAAAAAAGATTAAAATTAACTGAAAAAGGCTATAAATAAATAGTACTATTTTAAGCCATTTTAAAAAATAAATATAATATTATAATATTAAAAAGAAAATTATAAAAATAAAAATAAATAATAATTTTTTATAAAGATATAAAATCATTCATATATATTTATACCTTACATAAATTATATATATCCTAACCCTCCCCTAAAACAACCTCTTTACAATATAATAACACTTTTATTATTTATTAAAAAAAATAATAAAACTATCTTAGACTTCGTTATTACCCCATACCCAAGCTACCGCCACATCACTTCACATAATTAACATTATAACATATAAAATATTTTTCCATATTAAGGTTTAATTATTTTTATTAAAGGATAAATTCCAATAAGAATATAAAATAAAATTAAAATTATAATAATATAATTTATTTAGATAAGTGGCGGGTAGGTTTTCTCCAGAACATAATTTTTACTTAGAACAAATACCAAAAGATGGATTGGATACCTATAATATATTCTAAATAAATTAGGATAGTAATAAATAAATAAATAAATATTATTTATTTATTTATTATTACTCCGATCTACCTAGAATATATTACAGGTATCCGGTCCATCTTTTAATATTTTATTCCGGGTAGGAATTGTATTCCAGAGAAAACCTACTTACCGCCTATTTAATTAAATTATATTATTATAATTTTAATTTTATTTTATATCTTTATTAAAATTTACTTTTTAATAAAAATAATTAAACTTTAATATAAAAAACCTTTAATATATTATAATATTTAAATTTTATAAAATAATATAATAATAATTTAAATACAAAATAATAATAAAATTTAAAATAATTTCATTATTTTTTTAAATAAATAATAAAAATGTTAATATATTATAAAGCAGTTGTTTTAAAAGAAGGTTAAGGTATATATAATCTATATAAGATATTAAACTGGGGTAGTGTGATTATGCAATAGATCCTACCTTGAAAAAACCCTATTAGCTTTTATAGAACCTACTTTTTTTAAGTTCTTATAGGTTTATATAAATATAAATAAACCTTTAGGAATTGTTTTTTTATTTAATAAGGTTAAGTTTATAAGGATTATTGTATTTTCTTTATAAACTTTATAATAATTTATGAATTTATTCTTTTGTTAAATATATTATTTATTTAATTTTATATGTATTATTATATTTATAATAAATATATTATTTAAATAAATTATAATAATAAAATTTTAAAAAATAATTAAATAAGAATTTAAAATAAGGTTATATTAAGGAATTGGAATTTTTAATAAAATATCCAATTATATTAATCCTTAAATTAATATTAAATAATAAAAGTAATTTAATATTTAAAATAATTATTAATTATTAATTATGAAATAATATTATTATAAAAAAGAAATATTCTTTTATTTTATTAAAATTAATAAAAAAGTAAATTTATAATATTTAATAGTTTATAATCTTTGATATCTTAAATAGATTCTATGGAATTAAGATAGTAAAAGGGGAAGAATGGAAGATTATATTTTGGATACTCTATAAATATTTTAAATATTTAATTAGACCATAAAGGTTAATTAATATCCCCATTACTTTTAATATATAATAATAATATTTTAATTTAATTTTTAAATTTATAGAAAATATTTTAAATATAAGAAAAAAGTATTTAAAGAATTTTAAAAATATAAAATAATGATAAATTAAAAGAATATTAATAGAAAATTTAAAAAATAAAATATTTAAAGTTTTTTATTATTATAAAAAGAATGAATATTTAAAAAGGGAAATTAATTTAAAAAAAAAATGAAGAAATCTTAAAATTAATTAAAGAAATATAATTTTTTCATAATTTTCATAATTCTATTAAGAATTTAATAAAACGTTTTGGAAAAATAATTTAATTAATAATAGATATAATTAAAAAAGAAAATAAATTATTTATATAAATGTTAAAAATAAATGAAATATTTTAAAGGTTTAAGGAAATTTTTTTTATTATCTTAATATATTATTTTTTAAATTTAAAAAAAGGAAATAAATTTATATAAATATATTAAATTTTATTATGGGAATAACCCTGGAATAATAAGAATTTAGGAATAATAAAATTATATTTAAATAAACAAAAAAAAGATAAAAAGTAATATTTAATATTTTATTATTTTTAAATCTTTTAAAAATTTAAATTAAAATGTTTAATTTATAATAAAGAATTATTAATAATAGTTTGAATATTTAGATATCAGAAGTTATATCTTATAAGAATAGAAGAAGAATTTAAGATATTTTTAAATTATAAAAATTTAAAGATCTTCATTATTATATAAGAATTATTAGATTAATAATGAAAATAGAAAATAAATTTTAATAAATTTAACTTTTATATTTATTATATTAAAAGAAGGGAAAGTATATAGGTTAATATTTTAAATTAATAAAAGATATATAATTTATATATATTTTATATTAATTTTTAAATAATAATATTAAATTTAAATAATTCTTTTAAAATAATATAAATGATAATTAGTAAAAATTAAATATAAAAATTTAAAGAGGTTTTAATAGAAAAAAAGAGTTTATAATTTTTGAAAGAATTGGAAAAGAATGTTATAAGAATAAAAAATATATCCCAAAAACTTTTTTAAAAAAAACTATTAAAACCTTTTATAAAAATATTTTTCCAATTATTAAAAAGAATATAAAATCTTATAAAAGGTAAAATGGGATTATAACTTTTTTAAATTATAAAAAATAATTAAGAAAATATTAAAGAATTATAATATATATATTAAAATCAAAATAATTTAATATAAATCTCATGGCTTTTTTTAATTTACCCTTATTTTAAATTAAATATAAAATATAATAATATAAGATTTTATTATTAATTTATTATTATTTATAGATTTAATTAATAAAAAAGAATATAATAATATTTTGATAATAATGGATAGGTTTATTAAATATATATATTTTATCCTAATATAGAAGAATAATATTATAGAATAATTTAATTTTATATTTCTTTAAAAATTTATAAATAAATATAGGTAATTAAAAAGAATTATTTTTAATTAAAAATATTTATTTATATTTAAATTTTAAAAAGATTTTATAAAGAAAATAAAAATTAAATAAAAAATATTTATTATAATTTATTTAAAAATTAATAAATAAATAAAAAAATAAAAAAAATTTAAAATAATTTTTTTATTATTATATTAATTATTAATAAAATAATTAATTAAAATCATTTTTAATAGTTTAAATAGTTTATAATATTTTAAATAATAAGGATATAATAATTTCTTTATATAAAATAATATTAAAAAAAAAGATAATAATTAAATAATTAGTTTTATTATTGGATGAATAAAATACCATTACATATAATAGTAAAAGTAAAGTTATTTAAATTAATTTAATAAAAAATAATATATTTTAAAAAAAAATATATTTTAATCAGAAACCAAAATATATAGAATTAAATATAAGATTAAAGTGGGTCTGTATCATTATAATCATATAACCAATATTCCTACATTAACAACTTTTTCTTTTTTTGCAAGGTTATGTAACATCAACAAGTGTCAGTTAGGATTACAATCTTAAGTGTTTAAATGTATTAAATTTAAATCAACTTTTTTTGTAATCTTCTTTTTATTTTTATTTAAATTAAACTGAACTAATAACCTCTTATATCCATATATCCCAAAATACAAAAATAATTAAAAAAAAATTTAGTTATTTTTGTAAGTCTTACTCAAAAGAATAACGATTAATTATTCTAAAACATATAACAATTTTATATATAATCCCATCTAACAATTCTTTCTTTTTAAAAACTATTATTTATTCGTTTGAATCAATTAATAAATATGGTTAGTATTATTCATATCGTAAAATAATTAATATCAAAAACGTTTTGAAAACTTTCTTATCGCAAATAGTTAAAAAATTGCTGGAGCTTATTAAAATGCTTATAAAACTTACTAAAATACTCATGGAGCCGCTTATTATTTTTTTAGGTGTTGAGTTATTATTCTCTTTAGGTGTTAAGCTATTATTATCTCCTCAAATGTTAAATTATTGTTTTTTTAGATAATAATAATAGGTAAAATTTTTTGGTGGGGGTAAGGTTAAAAATTTTTTAGGTGGAGCCTAAAATTTGCTGATGGGGTAAATTGTAACGTAATCTTGGTGTTTGTTGCTTTTTCTCAGCAATTCTTGTGGTGTTGTAAACACAAATGCATGATGGACATGTAGATTTGATTATTGGGTGGTGTTGTAAACATAGGTGGTGATATAAACACAAGCTCGTATTATAAATATAAAATACGTAATAAATGTGTAATTCTTAATATAAATTCTCCTAAAATTATTTTACTGGAGGTCACCCCAAGGGCTGACATAATCCTTAAGTTTTCAAATAAGGTCTTTTATAAATGTTTAATCTATTATAATGTTATTATTTTTAAAAATTTATATAAGATATTTTATAAATAATTAATATTGAACCAGTGTAGTGTAATTAGGTAATAAGAGTTACCCTGGAAGATCCCATTAATCTATAAAACACCCCCCCTATAAGGTTTACATATATTCGTTTGGATATATATAGGCCTTCAAGAGTTGCTTTCCTACCTGATCAGTTCAAGTTCTATATAGTTCATTAGGAATTGTTTCCATATAGCTTCATATAAATAATATACATTCTTTTGGGCCTATAACCTCATCGTATGCGCTACCATTGCAGAACAATCACATATAACAGTTCATCTATCTGATCATTTTGATACCTCCTTCAGGATATAGTCACCCTATATCCTTTAGCTTATACAGCCTTTAGTTTATTATGGGTTAGTTAAAATGTAGGGCATATCTTACAGAAGTTATTAAAGTTCTTGTTCAATACAAAATAATTATATCCTAAAGAAAATATTAAAATAATTAAATAAAAAAATTAATAAAGGTAATTGCTTAATAATGGTAGTGCTTTTTAAGGAAGTTATATTCAATAAAAATAAGAAAAGTGTATATATTCATATAAAGCTCTATAAAAAAACTAATAATTATATGTTTAAGAATTTAACCTGATTATGTAGAACATAACCTGATTAAATAAGAAAAACAATTCTTGAAGGCCTATTTATGTTTTAAAAGCTTGTGGAGACCTTAGAAAGGGTGTTCTATGGAGGAGTCGATTTTAACAAAAAGAATTGGAAAAATTATAAAGAAATTGATCAAATTCCATATAAATCTAAAAGAAAAGTTCTAACTCCTTAAATCTCTTAATTATTATATTTTTGCTTTTTAACCTTTGAATATTTTTTGGTTTTATTTAAAGTTCTTTAATCTTATTTATTTACTTATTTAATTAATCAGTCATTATCATTAAACTATATACAATTAAAAATTCATTTAAATGTTTTTTATTTTAATTATTTTAACAATATATTTAATTATAATTTAATTATTAATTCTATTAATATTTTTTTAAATTATATATATAAATTAAGTTCTTTTTATTTAAAATAAATAATTCACTACAATTTATAAATTATATAATTATTTAATTATAGGTCTTTAAGGGTATTACTTAGAATAAGTTCTAGTATATACTTATTGCTTATTTTTATGTTATATGTCCTAATCAGTTTGTGTTTAGGTAAATAAATAGTTTTAGGTGTCATTTTTTGGGGTACTTGCTTTGGCAATGGTTTACTTTTGGTTGTTTCAAAGGTCTCAATAATTATTGGTATTGGTACTGGGTTACTAATTATATAAATTTTAATTAATCCTATTAGTAATCTTATGTAATTATTAAGCTTTTTATAATGATTACCATTTTTAATTATAAATAATAATTTTCATGGCTTACGCTTAATTATATATAGTGTGTAAGCATATTAAAATCTATAAGTTTAATTATCTTTCTAAATAACTAAAAGCATTATATATAACTCCCCAGGAATTGGCTTTTCTAACTTCTAAAACACTATAATTATTTATTCCTTGATATAATTGGTTTACTAATCTAATCAGGCATAAATTGAGTTAATTACTTATAAATAACATTTCTTAAATATATAAATTATAAAAAGGAAATAATTGTGGTTATATATCTTTGTTAGTTGTGTATATAATGGATTAAATAAGTTTATATATATTAATAAAAATAATATTTGAGTTTTTTATTATATAGTTTTAGATGTAATTAAATTGAAATTTCTTTTGAAATTATAATTTAAAATTTATATTAATTTTTTTTTATAAAAGATTTCTTGATTAAATATATTATATATTGTAAATTTTTAAAAAACCATAATATATAAATTATTTAATTATTATTTTTTAATGTATAATTGTAAGATTTATATTAATATTAATAATCTATATCTTTCTTATTTCATTAATTGCGTTACAATCTTAATTAACCAATTAATTCCCAGAGAATTCAAAAAAAAAACCCTATAATTTTGGATATTTAATCCTACTATACACACATTTCCAATCGCAAATAAATGTAAATTAACTTGAAAAATTGCAAATTAAATCTTTTTTTAAATAATATTAATTATTAATATTTTTAAATAAATTTTAAATTAATATAATAAATTAAAATGGTTTTAAATTTTGATATATCTTATACGCGCGTTTGTGGCTTTTTATAGCATAAATCTTTTATATTTTCAAATTTAAATATTATATTATTAAATAAGAATTTATATCAACAAATTCTTTTAAAAATTATTTAATTAAAATTAATACGTATTAATTTTTAAAATATAGGAAATTGCAAAAATTTCTGCATTTTTATAAGATTACCTAATTATATATAATATTAAATATTTACTAATTTTATTTAATTTTAATATTAATTAAAATTAATCCTTATTATTTATTTACTTTATATTATGGTATAAGAAATTGCGAGACAACATATTAATAAATAATCTTATAAATTTTTAAATATTGTTTATAATTTTACTTATAATATAAACCTATAATATTTATTAATTCTTATTAATTCTATTTAATTTATTTATTTTATATTATAATATAAGAAATTATAAAATAATATATTAATAAATAGTCCTATAAATTTTTAAATATTGTTTATAAATATATTTATAATATAGATTTATAATATTTATTATTTTTTATTAATTTTATTTAATTTTAATATTAATTAGGATTAATCTTTATTATTTATTTATTTTATATTATAATATAGGAAAT
>MU623684.1:0-17529 GCA_025201765.1 Daldinia sp. FL1419 | reverse complement strand
TGATTTATATTATAAATAATATTTATAATATTTATTATAAATATTGTTTTTAATTTTAAGATTATTATTTATTTTAATAATTAATTTTTATTTTTTTAATTAATTATGTTATTTTTTTTTTTTTAGGATTATTAAGAATTTTTATTTTTGTTGTTAATTTAAAATTATATTTAATTTTTTCTTATATAAATATATTAAATTATATATTAACTTTAAAATATTTAAAATATTTTAATTTAATAATATAAAAATATTTTTTAATTTTATAAGAATTTAAGTAAATTTTATATTTGTTATATTTATATTGATATATTAATGGATGTAAATATTAATTAATATTTATATTATTTTTTTTTATTTATTTAAATTATTTTAATATTTATTTGGTTGTTTATTTTATTTAATTGATTTTTTTTTATAAAAATTTTTTTTTTATTAAAATTATTAATATTATTATTTTTGTGGCAAATAGTAAAAGTACCTCGATGGATTTTTCCTTTTTCTTTTTAAATTATACCTATAATATAGGTATAATTTCTAAGAAAATAAATAATATTTTTAAAAGTTAATATTTTATTATTAGTTTTTTTTTGATATATTATTATTTAAATGGATGTTTATTCTTGGAGTATTAACATTATTATTTGTAGGGTAATTAGGAATTATTTTTGTAGATTAATAGTAGTGGTAAGTTTTTTATTTGTTTTATGTAATATAGTTATTTTTTAAGAGGTAATTTATTCCTCCCAATTTTTAAATTGTTTTAAAAATAATATTATTATTTTCTTATAATATTCTTTTATTTTATATTTGTTAGAATTAATATTAAAAATCTTTTTAAAAATAATATATTTTTTTGAATGTTTTAAATTAAAAGCAAAATTAATATTTAATAAGATTTTAATATAATTTTTGTTATATAATTTAAAAATTAAATTAATTTGTTATGCTTAGTATTGTATAAAATTATGGTTCGTATATATATTTATATATTTTCATTGTAATGGAGCTTTTTAACTAGTGTAAATTAATTTGTATTATAAAAGTGAATATTTATAATAAAATTGTTAGGCGTATTTATTATATTATTTTATTTATTTCTTTTAAAGGTTAATAAATTATTTAAGTTTTTAGAGTTAATTTTATAATCTTTAATATTTGATTATATTAATTAAATGGTTAAAGGGAATAGAGGTTTCCTTATTGGATCAATATTTTCTAAATTCAATCAATCCCACATATCTAAATTATAGGCTAAAATTATAAAAGCTTGATTTTATACTTCCCAATCATTAAATATAAATAATTAATTTTTTTTTATAATATTTTTAAATAATATTATTTAATTAAATATAATTAAAATTATATTAAATATATATTTATGCAGTATAATTAAATTAATATTAACCATATATTTATATTAAAATATAATTAAAATTTTTAATTATTACATAATATATAAAAAAAAAAATATAATTATAGAATTTAAATTATTATTCTTATTATTAAAATTCTAAAATAGAACAGTAAAGCTTTTTATCGAATTATTGTAAAGGAGAGAATTTTTCCACGTTATTTTTAGGCTTACTAATCCAATAAATACATTGGATTTCATCCTGGATAAATGAAATAAGATATATAAGGTAATTATATTTTAAGAAAGGGAATAGAATGATTAAATAGAAGAATAGATATATGTGATTGTTTCTGAATAGTAGCGCTTTATAAAATATCTTATTTAAAAAAAAAGACTAAAATTATATATATTTATATAAAGGTTTTATAAAAGAAATTCTTAAAAATATATAATAAATTTAAATTAATTAAACAAAAAAAATACTTTTTAAACCCTATTTATATTTAAAAGAATTTTGGAAACCTAAGAACTTTAATTTTAAAGAGGTTAATAGGGTTTTTATAAAGTAACATCTATTATATAAATATATTATATCAATTTATTATATTTAAAAAGACCTATAGAAATTTAGAAGAATTAATTCCATAAAAGTTAATGAAATATTATAAAATAATTTTAATTATATAATTATATTATTTTAGTTTAATAATTTTTTTATTTAAAAATTATATTTAATATTTAATATTAAATTAATAATTATAAAATAAGATTAATTAATCCTAAAAGCAAACTAGTTGTAAAATGATCAGTCTAAAAAAACTAGTATACTTTAACTTGAATTATTCTATAAAATAACTTTATAGTAACTATTATAATATTTCTAAAAGAATAATTTTTAAATTTTTTTAAGTAATTTAATAATAATAATAATAATATAATTTATATTAATATTTAATTAGATATATATTTGTATAATATTATAAAACTATATAATCATTCTTTTAATTCATTATTATAAAAATAAAATAATTATAATAATAATTTATTAATTGAAATATTAAATTATAAATAATTATATAAATATCTTTTTCTCCTTTTATTATTATAACTTTAAATAATAAATCATAATTTTTTATATAACTTATTAATATCTTATCTTTTAATTTTATAAACAATTTATAACTTAAATAATCAAATATTCCTATATTCCTTCTTATTATAATTTTTAAATAAAAATATATTTTATCCATTAAATCCTTTAATTTCATATATATTTATTATTTTAAATGATTAGTTTAATATAATAATTTTCTTTTTTTAATATAATTATAATAATAATTATATATTGAACCAATGTAGTACGTGGTTGTAATATGCAATAGGGATATGTAATAGGAGTACGTAGTACGGATATGCAGCAGGAGTATGTAATAGGAGCTATTTTGAAGGACCTTAATAGATACCCCTATGAGGTTTATATATATTTGTTTAGATATATATAGGCCCTCAAGAATTACTTTCTTACCTGATCAGTTCAAATCATAGATAGTTCTTTAGAAATTGTTTCTATATAGTTTTATATAAATCATATACATTCTTTTGGGCCTATAACCTTATTATATGTACTATTATTATAAAATAATTATATATAACAATTCATTTATTTAATTATTTCAATATTTCTTTTAAGATAAAATTAAATCCAGGATGAAGTTGGTAGCTAAAAGTGTAATTTAATTCCAATGAGAAGCGGATGAAGTTTGGGTATCAAATAAATATAATTTATTTAAATTATTTTTAATTGTGGAAATGTTGGTCATGTGATCATGGTGGTACTGAACCGGTGTAGAGCAATTAGGTCATAGATACTACCCTGTAGAAACCCTATCTCCTTTTTAGAGCTAGACTTTTTAAGGCTCCACAGTTCTTTTAAATATAAATAAGTTTTCAAAAATTATCTTTCTTATTTAATCATTAGAGATTCATTAGGTTCCATAATTTAATTTCTTTATAAAATCTTTGTATAAAAATATATAATTTTAACCTCTTTTTTGAAGATATCCTTTTATAATGCGTTATTATTAATAAGTAATTACCTTTATTAGATTTTCTATTTGATTAATTTATTTTCCTTAGGATATAATTACTTTATATCCTCTGGTTTATACAACCTTTGGTTTGTTATAGGTTAGTTAAAATATAAGGTATATCTTATAAGAACTATTAAAGTTCCTGTTCAATAGTGATTATTTTTAGATTTTGAAATTGCAATTTTAATTTTAGGAGGATTGATATTATTAAAACCATTATCCATAAAAATTGTATTTATTTAGGACCATTTTTATCTAATTAGGATTGATATTAGGTTTATTAAGGCCAAAATTATTTGGTTAATTAAAAATCGAAATATTAATCCTAATTAGGGTTATTTTTTGAGGATTAACAATATAATTAAAATTATTATCACTAACCTAATTAAAGCAATTATTGTTTAATTAAAATAATTATAGCTTCAGGTTAAAAATAAAAGCCTAAAAGAACAAAAAGTAAGAGAAATCCATTTAACCTTGAAACCTTATGCCAAACCAATACAAAAACCCTCACATAACCAACATCGAAAATCCTATTATTACCCCCTATTGTACCTACAATATGTATAATATTTAGGAATAATTTGATTAAATAATACATATAATAAATAAAATAATATTAAATAATATTGTTTTAATATTGTAAAATTAAAAAAATATATTTTTATAATAAATTAAGAAGGTATGAAGATTTTAAAAGAGATTTAAAGAAGAGGTTTAAGGGATTAATATATTTTATAATTTTTTTTAAATTGATTACAATATTTGGGCCAAATAAAATAAAATTAATTTAATTAAAAATAATTATTAAAGATATAGATATGAAATTATTTGTAATATTTGGGCCAAATAGGATAAGATTAATTAAATAATTTAATATTAATATTAAAAAAATTCCAATTATTGTTACAATGTTAACCCATTATTGCTATTATTATGAAATGGAAAGTTAGAGAAGAGATTTTCTACGCTATACATTTTTAAAGTTGGTGTTTATTATTTTGATTAGCTTATTTACATAAAAAAAATAGAACATACTTAGTATTATTATCATTTTAATATTAACTACCTTCTTAAATATTTTTAAAATTATATAATTAAAAGTTAAGACTATTGTAATAAAAACCAAAATTACTTTAATTTATATAGAAAACAAATTAAGTGCGGTTAAAGTTTATAACTTTACTTAATATACCTTTTATGTTGATTAGAATAAAATATTTTTACCCCCTCTACCACCCCTTTTCATGCCTTTAAAACAACAACTAATTAGTTAAATATTTAATATATTATCTAATCAACTTAGGTTTAATATATTACTTCTTCTTGAAGTATTTCTACCCCCCCTACCTATATCCTTACTGCCTCTACAAACCCCCCTTATAAATGCCATACAGTAAGACCCAATTATCAAAACCAGTTATAGCAGAGATATTGAGTATGATTATAAAGAAATTATAAAAAAGAAGATTATGTTTAAACAATTTAAGAGTTTTAAATTAAAAAATCCTAAACCCGAATATTTATTACCCCTACTAACATATTTTATATTAGTAATTGTACTTAAATTATTTAGTATAAGAATATTATTTATACTTATATAATTAATTAGTATTAAGTTAATTAATATATAATACTGTTACCCACTTACAATTAAGATTAAATATTTCAAAAAAAAATAAATAAATATAGAAACTTTTTTTTATATTATTTCTATTTTTTTTTGGTTTTTATATATACAATAATTAATTAACGATTAAATTATTTCCATTTATTATACAACAATATCTTTATATTATTATTTAATTTTTTTTTCTATTCTTTTTATTTAATTCTGGACCAACTATATTTATTAATAATTAAAAAAATTTTAATTTTTAAATTTTGTTAATTGGTAACCAATCAGATAATATCAAATATTCTTTAATCTAAAAGAATAAACCCCAGGAAAAAAAAAGAGTAAGAAAGAAAAAGGGAAAAGAAAGAAAAAATCCATAAATTTAAACCATAATATATAGGCAAAAAGATATTATTTATAATTAAAATACCTAAAAAACAATTATTAACTTATTAAATAATAATTATAAGTTAAAATATATATTAGTATTAATTTTGTTCTTTTTTTCTTATAATTCCTTTTTCTCCTCTTACTTTTACAATATCATTTTCTTTCTTCTAAAATTTATATCTTATTTAATTAAACCAACACATTTTATATAAACCTTATTTAATATTAATATTATTATTAATTACTACTTATCAATTACCACTTACTAATTATTAGTACCACCATTAATAATATTAAATTTTAGTATTTAATTTGTTATAATAAATTAATCAATTTTAAGTACTAAAATACAATTAATTAACTCATTGCGTATATAAAAAGTATTAAATAGGGTTATTAAGTTATTGTTATGTTAGTAGCGCTAAAGTATTTAATTATTGTTATAGTAAATTAATTAATTTTAAATATTTAATAATAATTAATTAACTAGTTAAGCATACAATCAAAATTAATAAATATTTAGTAAAATCACTAAATGTTTAAAATTAAAATATTATTAAGTTTAATATTTAACCATTGCTATAACAAATTAATTAATTACCAATATTTAAATATGTTTGATTAGTTAATTTAAAATAGTAGGACTATAATTTAGAAATTTAGGGAATTAAGATTTTCAAATTAGGATTTAAAGTTAAAATTATTATTTTTCTTTAATTTAATTTTATATAATATTATAATTAATTTCTTAAATTATTTTTCCAATTCTTTTATTAAAATTAATTTATTAAAGGTTTAATATTATTAATTTTAGGAAACTTTGAATTGATGTAAAACGATTAGGTTATAGATACTACCCTGTAAAAACCCTATTTCTTCTTTAAAGTTAAACCTTTTAAGGCTCCATAACTCTTTTAGATATAAATAGGCCCTCAAAAATTATCTTTCTTATTTAATCATTAAAGATTCATTAGGTTCTATAGTTTAATTTCTTTATAAAATCTTTATACAAAAATATACAATTTTAGTTCCCTTTTTAAAAATATTTTCTTATAATATATTACCATTGGTAAACAATTATTTCTATTAGATTCTCTATCCGATCAGCCTATTCTCCTTAGGATATAGTCACCTTATATCCTCTGGCTTATACAGCCTCTAGCTTGTTATAGGTTAGTTAAAGTATAGGGTATATCCTGCAGGAGCTATTAGAGCTCCTATTCAGTACAGACCCACTTTAATCTTGTATTTAATTCTACATATTTTGGTTTCTAATTAAAATACGTTCTTTCTTAGAATAACCATTTTTAGTTGAATTTATTTGAATATCTTTATTCTTATTATTGTATATAATGGTACCTTATCTATCCAATGTTAATAAATTTAATAAATTTAATAGATTTAATAGATTTAATAGATTTAATAGATTTAATAGATTTAATAGATTTAATAGATTTAATAGATTTAATAGATTTAATAAATTTAATAGATTTAATAAATTTAATTTGATTTAAATAACTTTTTAAATTATTATAACAAATTGATCATATATAACTGATGGGTCCATTTCAAAGCCTGCAAAAAAAGTATTATTTTAATTATTTTTTTTAGAAATTTAAAATATTCTTTTTTTAATTTTTTTAAAAAAAACTTAAAGTTTTGTTAAAATCTATTAAGTCTTTCAGAAGCTACCCTGGTATAGTTGGTGGATATGGTGTGATATGGGTAAATATGGCTTATTTAAATGGATTTTTTAATAGGTGATTTATATGTTTATTAATTATTTTATTAATTACCTTATTAATTTCTTATTAATTTCTTATTAATTATACATAATAATTTATTAGAAGAGTTTTAGTATAATATACTGGACTTTGTCCTGGATAATTACTTTATATTCTTGAACTTATACAACTTCTGGTTACTATGGATTAATTGAAGTGTAAGGCATATCCTACAGGAGCTATCAGAGCTCCTGTTCAATATTAACTATTCTTTTAAAGAATAAATAAATTATATTATAAGAATTTGCTAATCAAAATTTATTCCTATTTTTAAGAAATTATTTCAACTAACTTCTTTTATACCCCCAAAAGAGTTCTTTCAAATTTTTTATAATATAAAATTTATAAAATTAAATCCAGGACGAAGCCGGTAGCCAAAAGTGTAATTTAATTCCAATAGGAAGCGGACGAAGTCCGGGTATTGAATAAGTGTAATTTATTTAAATTATTTTTAATAGATTTAATAGATTTAATAGATTTAATTTAATTTAAATAACTTTTTAAATTATTATAATAAATTGGTCACACGTGACCGATGGGTCCATCCCGAAGCCCGCAAAAAAATATTATTTTAATTATTTTTTTTGGAAATTTAAAACGTTCTTTTTTTTTAAAAAAAAAAAAAAAAAAAAAAAAAAACTTAAAGTTTTGTTGATATCTGTTAAGTCCCTCAGAAATTACCCTGGAATGGCTGGTGGATGTGGTGTGGCGTGGGTAAATGTGGCTTATTTGGGTGGATTTTTTAATGGGTGGTCCGTGCGCTTATCAATTCTTATCAATTATTATCAATTTTTTATCAATTATACATAATAATTTATTGGAAGAGTTTCAGTATAATATACCGGACTTTGTCCTGAATAATATGAAATATATTAAAATTTAAAAAAATTAAAATTAAAATTTATAAAATCATAATTTTCAATTATATTTTGGTTAATTAATTGACTTATTTGATTGGTTGATTTGTATGGCACGTTATTAAATTTAAATAATAAAAAATCAATAAAAACAAACACTTATCTTTATTACCTTACGTACCCCTCCCTCATCAATCATACTAAGTATTTTCTAATCTGGTCAGCCATGGTTTCATCGCTCAACCCATTTATTCGCCTTTTTTTTATTTTTATTTTTTTAAATTATTACTAAAATAAAATAATATCGTTACTACTTGCCCCCAAAAATAAGCAAATACTAAAAACTCTTTTTTCCCCTCCCCCCATTTAGACCATATCTACCTTTAAGGTAGAGATGGACAGCCACAGTACTAACACCAAAGTCCATAGCAACCTACAACTGCAAGAGCAACAACAACAGCAACAACGCCGTAACAGGTTAACAAAGAAACCTCCATCCTCTAATCATCATCACCATCACAGTCACAGCTACTCTCTCACCGCTGATGGTCATTTTGACGCCCAATCCCTTAAGAGCAAACGGAGCTCCACAAGCCTTAGAAGAGCTCCAAGCGCTCCCCACAGAACTCCCGCTACCACAATTGTTAGCGTTTCTAATAACGCTGCTAACGTAGTTAACGCTGGCATTAACAACGCGTCAAACTCCGCAGCATCGCCCCGTCTCCCACCACCATCATCCACAACTGCCACTACCATTACTGCCGCCACCACCACCACTCCCGTTACCACCACCGCTACTACTACCGCTTCCGTAAATCACAATACCAATACCAACGATAACAAATCTTATTTCTCCTCCTCGCATTCAACTTTACCGTCTCCCGCTCAATTTTCCCCCTCCACCATTTCTTCACCTCAATATCTAGTTTCGTCTTTACCGTCGCCGTCGCCTTCCCGTAACGCATTTCCTCTAGCCGCTGACAGAGCCGCAATTGGGTCTGGTGGTGGCATTGGTAAGGGCGTAGGAACAGGCATCGGTATCAGGTATCCGACGTCAGGGTCGGGTCAACGTTTGTCTGACCCCTATCTCCTTCAACCTCTTTCCTCCCAGACCCCCGAGGAATTTATCGGCGCGCCTTTTGACGGTAATTCCATCCTCAGTCATTTCGACGTTGCCAAGTTACCTACGTATCAGTTTCCTTCTCAGACCCGACCGCCACCGCCCCCGCTATCGAATTCAAATCCCGACTCGCTTGTAATGAGCCCTCCCGCTCTACGACAGTCGGCTAGCTTCTCCGCCTTAGTAGACGCCAATATGTCAGAGAAGTCCCATGGCGCGCGTGTCAACGAGAGCCCTGTCGCCCCCCCGAAACGATATTCAGATGAAGGTAAAGAACTCAAAGGTCCCGGAGTTTTGAGGAAAAAATCGGGCTTTTCCGGCCTCATGAGTACGTTGGTGGGGTCGACTAAGAAACCTGTAATATCGGCGCCAGAAAACCCCGTTCACGTCACCCATGTCGGCTACGATAGCTCCACCGGCCAATTCACGGTAAGAGTCTTATCACGACCTCTGTCGTCGCCTTGAACTCGGCTTCGTGCCGTTACTGACTCTTGTATAGGGCTTACCTAAAGAATGGCAACGCTTAATCAACGAGAGTGGTATTCCCGAGAATGCTCGTAGAGAGAATCCGCAAATGATTGCGGATATCGTCACATTCTATAAGGAAACCACGGAGAAGCCGCACGAAGATCAGGTTCTGGAGAAGTTCCACGATGTGAGAGCTACTGAGCTACGCACTCAATCTGGTGGAATGGCAACATCCCCCGGCATGTATGCGTCAAACTATGCGGGTATGTCACCTATGATCAGTCCACCAGCAAGTCCGAGATTTCCAATCGTGAATAATGAAGGCACCTTCGAGAACCCCCGCGCCCCCCCTCCAGTACCCATACCTGGGAAAAGCCCAGTGCTGCATTCCGTCAAGGATCACCCCAACTTGCAGCCTAGCCGACCCGCGCCGAAACCCCCCGTCTCATCACAAACTCGAGCCGTACCGCAAATGCCATACCCTACTAAAGACTCGGGTATCGGTATGGCGCAAGCCGGCGAAGACAGTCACGCAACGGGATCCCATGTCTCGCCGCCGAAGGACAGTGTCCCGATGCTCCCCGAAGAGCACCGCTCGAGATCGAACTCGCGAGTCAATGGGTCTCAACCCCATACACCTATCGGCCAACCGTCGCCAGCCATTCAGGCGATTTATCAACAGCAGCTGATGCAACAGCAACAAGAACAGGCCATGGCACAGGCACAGGCTGCCATGAAGGGTCAGCTTAGTAGGTCTACGAGTACTAAGCAGCCTTCCGCGCAGCCCATAGCCCAGAGTTCACAACACCAAATGGGCCGCGTTCCTGATGCTAATGGTACTAGCAATGCGGCGTACCAAGCACGAGGACCTCCGACGCAGCAGTCACGTCCGCGCAACAGGCCACGGCAAAGTAGTAGTATAGACGTAGCGACGGCGCTGAAACGTATCTGTTCCGAAGGCGATCCCCGCGACATATACCGCGGCTTTACTAAGATCGGTCAAGGAGCATCGGGAGGCGTCTATACCGGCCATGAGAGGGGATCAAATCGACTAGTAGCTATTAAGCAGATGAATTTAGAGCAGCAGCCAAAGAAGGATTTGATCATCAATGAAATCTTGGTTATGAAAGAGAGCTCACATCCGAATATCGTTAACTTCATAGACAGCTACCTATGTGGTGGCGAGTTGTGGGTTATCATGGAATATATGGAAGGGGGTAGTTTGACTGATGTTGTCACTTTTAATATAATGACGGAAGGACAGATTGCTTCGGTCTGTAGGGAAACCCTGAAAGGCCTCCAGCATTTGCATTCCAAAGGAGTTATACATAGAGACATCAAGTCTGATAATATTTTGTTGTCGCTGGATGGTAATATTAAACTCAGTAAGTCGAGACACTTCCCATTTCAAAGTTCATGGACTGTAAACCTAATTTTCCACCCCTCATTTTCACAGCCGATTTCGGATTCTGCGCACAGATCAACGAGGCGCATAATAAGCGGACTACGATGGTCGGTACCCCGTACTGGATGGCGCCGGAAGTGGTCACTAGAAAGGAGTACGGAAGGAAAGTCGATATCTGGTCTCTAGGTATCATGGCTATCGAGATGATCGAAGGAGAACCGCCGTACCTTACTGAGTCGCCACTCCGCGCTTTGTGGTTAATCGCGACTAACGGCACGCCTCAAATTAAAGAAGAACATAATTTATCTCCAGTATTCCGGGACTTTTTATATTTCGCTCTAAAGGTGGACCCGGAGAAGAGAGCGAGCGCGCACGACTTGCTTCGGGTAAGCGTTTGCAGTCGTCTACTTGAAGCTCCAAAAAGCTAATCTTTGTATAGCACGAATTCATGAAGACCTGTGTCGACTTGTCATCTTTATCACCGCTCGTCAAGGCAGCCAGAGAAGCCCGGCTAGAAGAAAAAGCTAATAAGGGTCAATAGATGTCTATTAGTTATGTTGCAACGTTATGTTTGTTTTGCGGGGTGGGGGATGTTGGAATAATTTGAGGTCGTTTGCCCTCGAGGTTTGAATAAGTGATATGATCTTACGATTCAAGGATACATGGGGCTGGCAATGACCAAAATATCTTGCTACGTCTCTACTTAGATGACTACGCTACGGCTTGGGCTTGTGGGGAGGTTTGGAGAAATTAAAAGGAAATACAAACAGCAGCTGACGAAGGGGTCTAAAATCCTATGGAGAGGCTGATCCTATACTTGTACATAGCGAGACGATACCACCCTTTGGGACGGTCTCCATTGTTAGTCACTAGAGCAGAACTAGACGAACCGGACGTCCTCGAAGCAGATCATTTGAAATACCCCAATATTCCCCTAGCCAAAGTGCCTTATCATTTACGGGCGACTACCTACATCGAGTATATCGAGTTGCAAGGGCATAAGTGCTGTCAAGCTTGAATTGGACGTGTATTGTTTGAACTCTTCTCTACGCTATCCTGACTGCGAATAGAAGCTTCTTGTTTTGATAATTGTCCTCAGTCTAGACTGTACATACCGCCTATATCCGTATAACAGGTAGCTAATCACCGTTTGGGGTGAAGTGATTTTTATTAAATAGAGCACTTACGTGTTCTTAATTGGTCACGAAAGCAAAGAAGAAGATACTGGCCAAAAAAGGAAGTTGATTTTGCTTCTACTCTATTTCATGTGTACCGCCTGAAGCGGGTTTTAAAAGAGATCAGTTCTGTTGTGCACCGTCCCATATTCCACAACCCCTCTGTATAGTTGGTCCGGTGAGTCCACCTAAGGGTAGTCTATCTCTAAGAGCTGTTCTGATATCTTTATTTTTATTTTTACGTTGGTAAAAAAGTGCAACATAGGTTCTTTCCCCCCTTATAATGGTATTTGGTATCAGCCCCGTTTTCCCACTCTTTTTCTCCATGGTGTGTATGATAGAACTGACTCCAGATTTTCCCCATGACAATTATTGTAAAAGTCAAGTCTATGTCACACATCATACCGTGAAAAAAATAAAGATTTTAGTAAACCGTAAAAGGAAAAGGTAACCAGTATGCCAGGAACCATACCCAAACAAACCTCATGGGAGAACCTATCTGGGCCCTTGACATATACATACGAAGGGTTTCCAGATAGGTGCAAAGGTACGAATGAATGTGCGGTAGAACGATTGAAATAGAACGAACAAGTTTGGTTGGTGTAATGATGACTCGGTAAAGTCTACCCGAACACACGAGCCTGAATGCAGTTGCTCAAAGATGCATGGAAGCTTCGTCATGTCACGGCGCAACGTAACCCCCGCACCGGATGGAACATAATTCGTCAACCCTCCAACTCCAAGCCTCCGATCCATTAGAGCATGACAGACGGACTCCGGCTAAAAAGAACCAGAGCCGCAATGTCCTCGCACACGCCACGCCGTATGTTACCTCGATGTACCAGGCTGATGATGTTTAGCTGAAGCCAGCTTATAGGACAGTGTAACCACCGTCGATGGCTACGTTAGCGCCCGTCATGAAGCTGCTAGCATCGCTAGCAAGGAAGACACAGAGACCGTTGAGCTCGTCGACGTTGCCGAGACGAGCCTGGGGAGTAAGAGATCGCCAGATCTTCTTCTGGGCCTCGAGAGCAGGCACACGGTTGAGGGCAGTGTCCATGTAACCGGGGGAGATGCAGTTCACACGAATATTGTACTTGGCCCATTCGGCAGCGAGGGACTTGCCGAATTGAATGACACCAGCCTTGGATGCGTTGTAGCAAGATTGCTCTTGAGGGTAATTGACGATGCTACCGCTCATACTAGCCACAAGAACGATAGATCCAGGCTTGCCAGCAGCCATCATCGCACGTCCGACCGACTGGCTCATCAAGAATGAACCGGTCAAGTTAATGTCGATTAGACGTCGGAACATGGCTGGGTCGTAAGTCTCAGCCTTGATGTTGGAATCAGCGATACCAGCACTGTTGATCAGGACGTCAGGAGCGCCGTATGTCTCGACAACGGAATCGACAGCAGCATTGATGGCAGCACCGTCGCGAACATCGACCTTGAAGAAGGATACGGGAAGCTGGGTCTTTTGGTGTAACTCAGCAGCGGCTTCGTCACCCAATTCTTGGTTTGCGTCAAAGATGACGAGAGCCTTTGCACCAGCCTCGGCGCAGGCACGGGCCATGTGGTTTCCGAGACCTCGAGCACCTCTGTAACATTCGACTCGTCAGTAAACGTTTTAAGATAGCTTCATATAGCAAACACGGCTTACCCAGTGATAATAACAACCTTGTCCATTATGCTCATCTTCTGCAGGGTGGGAGGCATTTGGCGGTAGACAGCCTTGGTCAAGGGAATGACCTCGGTGTCCTCGGGAGGGGGGAAAGGTTTTGGCGTAGCATCGTCGCGGTTTACGGGGATACTGAAGTGGTCGCTAGTCGAGCCAGCAGCGCCCGTCGAATCTGGGGAGTAGACGGAAACAGGAACTTCGGTCTCGCGTACTACGTCGCTCCGCGATCGAACAGTAGACTGACTGAATGCTCGGTGAGCAGCGGGAAGAGATCTAGAGATGGGGGCAGATGCACGGGCAGTCCTAAAGAAGGGGGCAGCAGCCCTGGTGAGACGAAGTGCTGAGCGGCCAGACATATTTGCAAATATGATGTGTTGGGTATGTTTTGAATGGTGGTGTATGTGCGTAAGTTATATAAGATCGAAGCTTGTAGGGAGGGGGAAAGGGGAAAAAGAATTGTTCTTGTTTAATATAAGGTTTTTAAGGGTATAAGGTATAATAGGAATGAATTTCTTAAAATAAGATGTGGTGAGATGTGGGAAGTTTTTTAAAGTTGTAGGAAATTTTGGAAATATTGATAAAAAAAAGGTAATTGATTTTATATATATATATACATATATTTTCTATAGGTATTATATCTCTCATAAAAATACCTAAAGTTAGAGGGGAACCATAGATAGAAAGGCAAACTAATCCAAATTTATGGGGAATATTAGGGGGGATTTAAATATTCAATAATAGAGAAAATCCGAAATCGGGGAAAGTTCTGCGAAAATAAGTATTGTAATCTAGTAAAGGTCCCCCCCCCTAAAGAATATATATATTTTTAAATTTTAAGATGTTAAAAATTTATATATAAGTTTTTGAAATTATAAGATTAATTTTTAATAAATTGAAATATTAGAAATTGGATGGATGTTATGAATTAATATTTATTGGGATTTGCTTTTGTTCTATTTTAAGTTCTATGCCTTAAAATTTATTATTAAATTATATAAATAATTATAGAAGATCAGGTTCTATTATTCCTAAAATTTAAATAAAATAATAATTAATGAATTCTTTTAATAATTAATAATTTTATTTTTAAAATAATTTAAAAATTTAAAATTATATTAAATAAGAAATTTATTTTTTTATTTATTTTCATTTATTTTCATTTATTTTTTATTTTTTAAAATAAAGTATTAATAATTAAGGTTTTAATTTAATAATAAAATTGGAAAAACGTAAATTAATATTAGAACCTTGCATAAAACCCTTATTACTATTATTTATTAAATTATTTTTAAAATAATTATATTTAATTTTAAATGGAGTAAATAATTTATAATTAATATTAATTTAATTTACAAATTTATATTTTTAATAGTTAAAGATATTTCATAATTTAGTTATTAATTTTAGAAAGGATATAACATTATCTAACAAAAAAACATAATTATAACCTTCTTTGATGGTTATATGTTACCAGGCATCATAGACCCCTATAACAAGTAAAGGAGGTATTATATAATTAGCATATTGTGTATATAAAGGTTCTAAATCTATCAAGTTTAAAGTAGATAATTTTCCTTTTTAAGATTTATAAATATATAGATTTTATTATATAATTTTATTTATTACTTATTTTTACTCTTATTTCTTTTATATATATATTTAACCTAATATTATTTAATATTATTTAAATATAATAATATAAATTAATAAGGAAAAGTTATTATTATAATAATTTAGAAGATTTTATTGTAATAATATAAACAACAATAACACCCTATCTTTTATTAAATCCTTCTTCTATAATAAATTATTATTATTTTATATTATTATAAAAGTTTTCCCCAAATTTTTATTATTTTATTATAATTAAGATTTATTACCTTCTTATTTTACAATATTATAAAAAAAATAACTTAAAGATTTAATTTAAAATTAATTTTCTAATAATAAATAATTTTTTTAATTAAGAAAATATAGATAAGTTAAAAAGATTATTTAAATATATTTTTAAATAATTTATATTATTATAATAATTTAATTATAATATAATAAAATTGGAAATTATAAATTTTAAAAATATTATATTATAATAAAAAGTAATTTCAATATTATATATTTTAATTAATTAAAAAGAAATTAATTAAAATTAAATTTATATTTGAATAATTAATAAAATATTAAATAAATTTATAGAATATTTTAAAGGTTTTTTAAATATAAATTTTATAATATTATTAAAATAATTTTAATTAATATTAAAAATAATATTAATAAAATATATATATATATATATGGGAAAGAATAATTTTAATTTTTTTATAATCTTTAAATTTCTCTTATTTAAAAATAAATTATTTTTGTAGAATTATAGAAAATTTGAAGAAGTTAGGTTAAGGTAGCTAATAATAATAATATAAAGAATTTTAATTTATAAAATTAATTAAAAGATAGTTTATCTTGATTTTACTTATTTTATAAATTTAAAAATATTAAAATAATAATAATAAATAATTTTTAATTTAATAATATTTATAAATTAAATTATATATTCAAATTATATCCCTAATTTTAACATTGTCCTTTTAATTTACCTATTATTTAATTATAATATATATTAGTTATTTTATATGGAAAATAATCTATTCCTCTTTTATAACATTAATTATATTAATAATCTTTTTTATCTTATTTTAATATATTATATATTAATTAAAATTAAAAAAAGATAGTAGTTTAATAATATTTATTTTTTAATAATAAATATTAAATTCTTAATATTTAATTAATTAATAAAAAATATTAAATATTTATTATTTATTATTTTAATAAAAGAATTAAAAGAATTAATAATTAATATATATTATATTCCCTTTTTTCCTTTCCCTTTTTATTTTATGAGGATTTCCTCAAGAACCCCCTTTATTTTATCCAATATTAGGGAATAACTTTAGTTATAATATCAGTTTTATATAAGAATAATAAGAATTCTTTCCTTTTCCAGAAAATGGATTTGGATTCCTTGGATTATTACTAACTAATCTATTCCTACTTTTAAAACCACTTTTATAATCAAATGCAAAAAATCAGCTTCATAAAGGTTATAATTTTTTCTATTTAATAATATAATTATTTAAACTTATAAAAAACTTATTTAAATAAATTTTTATATTAATTAATAATATCTATTATTAAATCTTTTATAAAATTCCTCTTTTTTAAATACTTAATAAAATATATTTATCTATTATAGTAGGTTAATTTTAAAAAAAATTTAGAATAAGGAATTTAATTATATAAATAAATTATATAACATTTTTAAAAATAAATTTTAATTCTTTTTGGATATATATTATTTAAGAAGGATATAATAAATACAATTTTATAACTTATTTTTTCATTCTTTCTAAAAGAATAACATTATATTTTATTTATAAAAATTTTTAATATTAATATTTTATAAATATATATTTAATTAGAAAATAATATTTTAATATTAAATAAAATAAGATTTAATATTATTATAATTAAATTATTATAATTTTTCTAAATATTAAAATAAAAAAATAAATTTAAAAGAAAAATAA
>MU623683.1:0-17677 GCA_025201765.1 Daldinia sp. FL1419 | reverse complement strand
GGAACACGGTTCCTACCCGGAACAAATACCAAGAGATGGACCGGATACCTGTAATATATTCTAGGTAAATCGGGGTAGTAATAAATAAATAATAATAAATAAATAAATTAATTAATAAACATTATATTTTAAAAAGGTAAATATTTTATTAATTTATGAAATATATTTATATTTTCCACTTAAATAATATCCATATTATTAAATAGGATATAACTTTATACTTATATTAAATTTTTTGGTTAAAATATTATAATAATAAATATTAAAAACAAATGTAATAATAAAAATAATAATTTGGGAAGATATATGTCCTAAAGGTTGGATAATATTAAATAATAATTATTTATTATAAAGGTAATTAAAAATATAATGCTAATATTATTTATATTATTATAATAAAAGCTTCCAAATTATCATAATAATAATTCTTCTAACCTTACTAATTTATATTACTAATTATTTAATAGTATTAATTAATATTAATAAATATATATATAAAATAATGAAGGAATTATTGGACTGCAATACATTGTTATATTTGGTAAGTAAATAAAACTATTTAAGAATTAAGAAATTTGTGGGTTAGTCTATTTTAAATAAGGACCCAGGTTTAGCCCTGGTACGTATTCTAATTATATAATAAGTCAAGTAGGTGTTATAGAACTCTTTCTTACCAATATGCCCTTATAGAAACATTATATTAAAACCATTATTAATCCTTCAATCCTAACAATTTTATAAATTTGTGGTATTTATTTTTCTTAAATAACTTTATAAAATTGTTTGTAAAGTTCTTTTTTCTTAATATATACTTTAATATAATATTATTATTATTTATTTCTTACCTAATATAATGGTATTCCTTTCAAATATATCTCTTTTAATAGTTTATTACTAATTCTTTAACCCAAATTATTATTATTGTATTATTGTATAATATTATAATAAATTTTAGTAGTATAAATCCTAATTTTTTAAAAAAGTTCTATATTCATATAATGTTAGTTGTTATACTACCTAAAGTAATATATTTAGTTTTATCGGAACTTCTTACTATAATAAATTAAAACTTAATATATTAAAATATCAATAATCTAGCTATAAAAAATACATATTTTGTAGTTAATTTTCTTATAATAAGATTAGAGGTGTAATTTATATCTATAGTATTATATAATCTTAATAAATTATATATGTAATATAAATAATTATTATTTAATTTATAATAACATATATTTTGTTTTATTATATCTCTTAAATATCTTATTATTTATTTAATATTAATTAAATGGACTTCCATAGGATTATATATAAAACAAATCTATGTAAATATTGTGAAATTAATATTAAACCTTATAATACATATTAGAAAATTTGTTTTTCCAATAAAAAAAATATATTTAAAAATTTCATCTGTATTAGTAACATTTTTTAAACCATATGCCTAAATAACTTTTTTTTTTTTGGAATTAAATAGTATTAATATCACTTTCTTTTCTTCCAATCTAATACTTTTTAATACTTTTGTAACATATTATTTTTAATTAAGGTAAATATTTCTTGTAAAAAAGGAACACATAATTCTAACTCCAAGAAACCAATTTGCAACTCCTAAATCTATAACAGATATATCTTCCTTAATACTTATCACCAACACTAAAAGGTATTTAACATTTAATTTATAAAATAAAAAATTATTTATATATAAGGTTATTATATTTTTTATATTTTTATTCATATATATTATATTATTTGATATTAATGGTATATATTTTTTTTTAACTAATAACACATATATATATCTTTATTATACCATATTAATTTATTTTAAACCATATAAGAAATTCATAAATTTAATAATCTTATTAAATATATATTTATATTTATCCATTTTATCTAAAAACTCTTTAAAATATTCTTTTAAAAATGGGAAAAATTTTATAAAGATATCCTTTATTAGGTTATTATTTAAATATATAATTATAAAATTAATTTAAATAACATACCAACTATTAAAAGTTATAAGTATCATTAATATTTGTTATGATATTATATGAATAATTATAATAATTATTTTATTATAATTAATATTTTTTTATTATATAAATCTTTATATATAAATATGTACTTTATATTTATTTAATAGGTTTATTAATAGGAATTTTTTTTTTAATATTTATTTATTATTTATTAAATATTTATAAATAATATCTTATAATTTCTTAAAATTAAATATTTTATGTTCAAAGTTTTTTTGAATTTCTTTAAAAATTGTTTTAAATTATAAATCTTAATTATTATTGGTTATAACTTCTTTAATTGTTAGGTTATTTCCATTAATTTAAAATACCTTATCTTATATAATTATATTAACAAGATACTCTTATATAAGGTTATTCTTTTTAATTTATCTAAATTTTTTAAAAAATACCTTAATATAAATAAAAATATTTGTAGTGTCTTTTTAGATGGCGTTTAAATATGATAATAAAGAGTTATTAAATATACCCTTTTAATTTATAATAATTATAAAAATATTATTAATTTTATTTGAAATTTAATAAATATATAAATTTAAGATGATTTATTTAAATTGACCTTTTTTTTTTTTAATTTGACCTATTTCTTTATTAATGATATTTTTATTTATAATATTGTTATTAGCGTTTCGTACGCTGATTTTAGGAGCTTTGGCTGTTTTTTTATAATGGAGACACTTTTATATATGTTTAGGAAATAATTTAATAATATTTTTTAAATTTAAAACATTATTATTGTTTTTAAAATACTTATAAAAGACAATATACAGTATTATTAAGAATTTACCTTTTTTTAAGAATTATATAATATAATTACATTCTCCGTAATAACTTAAGAAAATAATTTTTATATTACGCATTTTAAATTTTTCAGCTATTACAGCCCTATTATTTGGATTAATTAAGGTAAAATAATAATTTTTAAAGATTTTTAAATATATATTATTTAATTTATAATCTTTTTTAGGTTTTAAATAACTTTTATATTATTTAAATAACATAATGCCTTTATAAATAAATATTCCAATCCTATTAATAATATATATAATTATTTTTAAGATAAAATTTTAAAAATAGATAAGTATTTTTATTTTAATATATATAGTTTATGCCTTATTTTGCAAGAAATGTATACCCCTTTTTGCTATACCATTCTGATATTAATTATACAATATAGATAGAATTAACTCCACATCCTTTTCTTTATAAAAAATTTCTAATTAATTTATACCAAATTCTCATTTATTATTAATTTATAAGATTTTTATTTGATATTATAAACTGTTAGTTTGATTAAAAAAGATTTAAAATATCTTATATAAATGTGTAAAGTATTTGATAATAATTACTATTACTTTATTTTTTGTTTTATATACCATAAATTAGTATCATAAATTATTATTATTAATTATTAATATAAAATATTTATTTTTTTTAATAAAGGCAAATTATAAGGAACTTATATTATATTAAATTATTTTGCCTATATAGTTCATTTATTTTCAAAGTTTTTTTAAAAGTATTTTTATTATTTTCACTTAATTATAAGCAACATACAGTAGGTTTTTAATTATTTTTTAATTTAGGTTAATATTTATAAATTTATTAATAATTTATTTTATTTTATTTATATTAGGGTAACATAATTAATAATATTAAAAGATTAATTTATCTTTCATTTTATTAATTAATCTTAACAATTTTAATAATTTAAAGGATTTAATTACCTTTTTTAATCCTTAATTATTATTTTTTATATTTATTTCCAATATATATTCCTATTATTTTAATAATAATATTATTACCAACTCTAACTTATTATATTATTAAAGGTAAAATCTTTATTTTTATATATTTAAGGTTATTAAAATTATTCCATTAATATTCCATATATATTAATTATTTATTTAATTACCTATTCTATATAAAAGCTTTTTAAAGAAGATTTTAAGGGGAAAATTTTTAATAAAAAATACATATTTTAATGTTACTTTAATAGCGTTATTATTTTTCCCATAAAACTTATAAACAACCATTTCCATCTACATGATTAATATAAATCTTATTCTAATATTTATAATATATCCCTTACCACTAATATCAACTATCATGTTAAAGAGAAAGTTGTTTGGATTGTTCGTGATATGCACATTAACTCCTGTATTAAATAATAACTTATATATTTTGGGTAAAAAATAATAGTATATTTTATAACCTTTTCTAATTACTATATTCTTTGTTAAAATTACTATGAAATTTTATATATTATACATTAAGTTAATTTTTAAATACTTTTTATTATATATTATAATTATTAATTTTAATATATTTTTATTAATTTTGATTATATAAATGCTATTATTTAAATTCACATATTAATTTAATTTAATAAGTAGTTACAAAACCTAACTTATTTAGGTTTAATTAATACTCTAAATAACATTTTAATTATTAATATTTTTCTTATAATTTTTTTTAAAATAATCATATTTATTATACTTATAATAAAAAAGACTTTTTTCACTATCCCATATAGGTTTATTATTAAAAATCTTTAATTTTTTAAGGAATTTCTTACCCCGTTTTTTTAAATTTTTCTTTACATTATAAATTAAACTAAAATTATAACTTTTTAAACCAATCTTAATTTTAAATTTATTAATAAAATTATTAATTATTTTTATAATTATATAATTCTTCTAAAAATATATAATTTTATAAATTATTTTAACCCATTCCTTAATTTTTTCTTTATAATTATTTAAAAATATTGTTATCTTTTGTTCTAAAATAAAAAATATACCAGCCTCCTATATGTTACATGCAATTTATTATTATTTTAAATTATATTAAATAAGATCCTTTCTATCGTAACTCATTATAATAAATACCAACCAAAATTCTTATTATTAAACCTTACCTATAGAAATATAAATGTAATTTAATAACTTTAAAACCTTTATATCTTTTTATATATTAATAATTAAATTAAGCAGATTACATTTATATATCTTTATAATTACTTATATTATTTACAACTTATCTATTATAATTAACTTCATTCTTTTAATATAACTAATTTTCTTAAATAATAATATAAACATTTCTTTATATACTAACCAATTTAATTAACCCTTTAAATAATTATTTTTATCTAACAAAAAATTAAATTTCTTCTATTTTAATATAATCTTTATATCAATTAATTTAAAGGATTATTATTTTAATTATAAATCTTTCTTTATTTTCTTATTTTTTTTCTTCTTTAAAAACAGTAGAATTAAATTATTAAAGGTTAAAGCCTTGTTATCTTCTAACTTTAAACTACTACTTAATAATCTATACCCATTTCTATTTAATTTATTTAATAAATTTAATAAGTTTAATAATAAATTTAATAAATTAAGATTATTATTTATTATAATAAAGTTGTTAAAGGTAACCTTTTAAATTCATTTTTCTTTTTTTAATTTTAATTTCTTTACTTTTTCAAATTATTTTTCTATTTTTTCTTTATATAACATTTTATTAAAAATTTAAGAAAGATTTTTTTATTTTATAAATATTATAGGCCTAATTACTGCTTTATTAGCTTTTTTATCTACCAAATAAAATATTAATAGTAATTGATCAATTAAATCCAATTATTTTGGTTTATATAACAATTAATATTTATTATTTTTATAAAAGAATTTTCCATTAACCTACTCCACCAATAATAAAATCAAAGGCAATATAAACAAATTATTCTTTGAAAAAATACCAAATATATTGCAAATTAATATTTATAATTTCTTTATTTTTCTAAATTCTTCTTTAATTCTAGCCTAATAATTGACCATTTTATCTAAACTATCTTTTATTATATAAAATATATTTTGAAATTTATATGTAAAAATCTTAATAAATTTATTATTATTATTTTATTAAATTGCATTAATATTAAAGCTCATTTTAACTTTCTCCACCATTCTTTTATATCACTCAAATTTCAAATATAGTTTAATTTGTTTAATTATAAATCTATTTAATAATTCCCTCTGCTCTTCCAAACTATCTTACAAACCAACAATAATTATACTTTACTACTCTTCCAACCGCATCATACACATTTATAACTTATTTAATATCCCTATAATTCTCATATTTCTAAGTTCTCTCTAACTTATATTAATTATTCCAATTTTGTTAAAATCCAATCTTATATCAAATAATACTAAAAATATTATATAATAACTATTATAATTATTAAAATTTTTATTTTTAAATGAAATATTATTATAAAAGAATTATTAAATTACAATACATTATTATATTTAATAAATAAATAAAACTATCTAAAAATTAAAAAATTTGTAAATTAATCCACTCTAAGTGGGGACCCAGGCTTAGCCCTGGTACATACTCTAATTACATAATAAGCCAAATAGGTGCTATAGAGCTCCTTCCTGCCAACAAATAAAAATAAATTAATAATAAAATAAATAACAATAAGGGTAAAATTAATATATTATAATTATTTAAAAAAAAAAAGTTATTTAAAAGAAATAGATGGAAAACCTATCTTTATATAATAATAGATATATAAGTATTTCTTAGGGGTTATATGTCAGACTGAAGATATAAGTCATATAACCACCAGTTAAATACTTAAAAGATATAATTAAAAATAAGATAAAAACCATAAGGGTACATTCAAAATTACTTTATTCTTTATAACCTAAAATTTATAAAGCAATAATATATTTATATAATTAAATATTATAATATAAAATAAATTAATAAATACCATATAATTAATTTTATACATATATTAATACAAATAATAATTTTACAATTTATAACTAAAAACCTTAATAAGATCACTTTTAGATATATAATTGTAAAACTTATATTATAGCAACAATAATATTTAAAAAGTTAAACAAATTAAAAAAATTTAATTCCAAAATATGGATAAATCTTTTAATAGATTATATATTTATAAATATATATAAAATTTAAAGTCCACATATTAATAAAATAATAAAACTAAAGGATATTATATTTAAAGAAAATAAAATCTTTAACAATAATCTCCAAAAATTACAAAATAAATTTAAAAATAAACTAATAATTTATAAAATAAATTAATATAACAACCTATTAAAATCTATCCAAAATTCCCAACCTAAAAAAGGAACAAACACATATAATAATATTTAAGCAAATCTTTCAAAATAAACCAAAAAATATAGATATATTAGGTATAATTAATAAATTAATAGAATTAAGTGGGCTATTGGATAAAAAAGAAGAAATCTTTATTATAAAAATTAATTACCTTTATATAAAAGTATATTTCTATTTATTACTTTTTTTAAATAATTTTTTATTAACAATTTTATTTATTATTTATATTAAAATATTAATAACCTTTTACATCATTTTTAATAATAAATATCACACATCATAAAAAATAATGTTTTATATTGGTTTTTTAGTAAATAAGATGGTGGTTATATGATTTATATCTTCAATCTGACATATGACCCCTAAGAAATACTTATGTATCTATTATTATATAAGGATAGGTTTCTTATTTATTTCTCTTAAATAGCTTTTTTTTTAAAATAATTATAATATATTAATTTTACCCTTATTATTATTTATTTTATTATTATTTTGTTTTTATTTTATATATGTATTTATTAATATTAATTAATATTATTAAATAATTAGTAATATAGATTAGTAAGATTAAAAGAATTATTATTATAATAATTTAAAAACTTTTATTATAATAATATAAGTAATATTAATATTATATTTTTAATTACTTTTATAATGGATAATTATTATTTAATATTATTTAACCTCTAGGACACATATCTTCTTAAATTACCATTTTTATTATTATATTTATTTTTAACATTTATTCTTATAATATTTTAATTAGAAAATTTAATATAAATATAAAATTATATCTTATTTAATAATATGGATACTATTTAGATAAAAAATATAGATATATTTTGTGAATTAATGAAATACCTACCCCTTTGAGATATAATATTTATTAATTAATTTAATTATAAAATTATAAAATGGATGGGTATTATTTTTACAAATATGATCCCTAAATAAAAAACAACTTAAACACTATAAATAATAAAAAACTTTAAAACTACAGATTTAAATTCCTCATATACACACACACTTAATAAAATATTAATTAAATATAAAAAATATTTTAAAAAATTTATTATAAATAATTTTATTAATATACCAAAATTAATCAAAACTACCTTATAAATAATATTAATATAAAAAAACATTTATATAAAAAAATTAAATATTAATTATATAAAAATATTTAATAACCTTATATTTACAAATAAATTATTATAATAAAATTCAAATAAATTAAAAATTATAAAATTTAAATAACCTAATATATTAATATAAAAAATATTAATAATTAATATTAAAAAAAGATTAATATATTTTAATATAAAATCAACTACTTAAATAATAACACTTATATAATTGTTGGATGGACAAGGTACCATTGTATGTAATAGTAAAAGTAAGGGTATTTATATTAATTTAGTAAAAAGTGGTTGTTTTAAAAAAGAATGTATTTTGGTTGGAAATTAAAATATATGGAGTTAAATATAAGATTAAAGTAGGTCTATACTATTATGATCACATGATTAACATTTTTATATTAGTAACTTTTTTTTTTTTTACGAAGTTATGTGATATTAATAAGTATTAATTAGGGTTACAATCTTAAGCGTTTAAATATATTAAAATTGGTTTTTTTTTATAATCCTCTTTTTATTTTTATTTATATTAAATTGATTAATAACCCTTTTATAAAATAATATAAGTCCGTGTTTTAAGAGATGTTGGATTAATGTTCCAGTGGAATGAGCGATATTATAATATTGTAAATTAATGGTTATTAAGGCTAATATTAATAATTCAGAATATTTTGCAATTAGGTATATCTTGTTAATAAAAATATTATTAAAAATATATAAAAATGATTAAGAAAAGTTTATTAATAAATAAAAAATGAAGATTTGTAAATTAATGATTTAAATTTTATTTAAAAGTATAATAATTAATTATTTTAAAATATATAATAGTGTATAATCCTATCTGATAATTCTTTCTTTTTTAGAAACTATATTTGTTCATTTATTTGAATTGTTGAATTGATTGAGGGAAATAATTGGTATTATTTATATTATTTAGGTTTATTTAATTTAATCCTGTAGTCTTAATGTAAGATAATTGGTATTAATAAACGTTATGAGGGCTTTATTAATATTAAATTTTATTATTGTATTGGTTGGATTATTTTATTTGTGAATCTATTATATATTGTTAATTTTTTGTTATTTATAAGATTGTTGGAGTAATATAATATTGATTATTAATTATTTTTCCTTTATTATTCTAAGTTTAATAAGATATTTATAGAGTGAGAATGAGTTAGTATATATGATTATAGGTGTTGTAGGGAATTAAAGCTTATTAAATATAAATATTACTATTATTCTAATTATAATAATTATATTTATATTATATATTATAATATAGATTTTGTTTGTTAGAATATTTTAAGTAATTTATTTATATTTTGTAGAGTTCTAATGAATTAAATTATTGGTTATAATAAATAATTTATTTATTATAATTTTATTAATAATAAAGATTTTATAATTAATTTAAGAATTAAGGTTCTTGTTATTTATAAATAATTTATTAATAAATATAAAGATTTTTATTGTAATAAAATCTAATTTAATATATTAAAATCTTTGTGGTAGGTTATTTAATTATTATTGAAGATGTTTATTGAGTTTATTGATTTTGGCTTTTTTGGGTTTTTTATGTTAAATTGTTTCATATATATTAAATGTTATTTTGGGTTAATAAATAGAAGTAATATAAGCACCATGGGCTTGTTGCTATACATATTACTGAGCGGTGTTGTCCTTTCCGTTCTGGATTAGTACAATCTTCTTATTTTATTCTTTCTAATATAAATAAATATTACTATTATTGTTAATTAAGATAATATAACTATTAAATATTAATAGGGTATCTTTATTAAGATACAATTTGGATTTTACTTTAAATCTAATTTTTTTCATTTTATCCTCTTTTAATTCATTAAATGCTTTATTTAATACTCTAAGTATATTATTAATCTACATTCTAACCAGATTAAAATGGTTAAATAATTCCAAAACTAAGAAATATGGGTTATAAATTGATGTAATTATGAAAAATTTTTTGTAATAATATTTGAAATAAATTATTTATTAATGTATACCAATTTTAACTACTTTATAAAGCAATTTTATAATAATTATTATAGTATTTTTAAGAAAATGATTTTTAAATTTTTTAGGTGGTGTAGTAATAATGGTATGATTTAAGTTAATATTTGATTAGGTATATATTTGCATAATATTATAAAATTATATAATTATTCCTTTAATTTGCTATTATAAAGATGGAATAAGTGTAATAATAATCCATTGGTTGGAATATTGAATTGTAGGTAATTATATAAATATTTCTTTTTTTTTTTTTATTATTATAATTTTAAATAATAAGTTGTAATTTTTTATATAATTTATTAGTACCCTTTCCTTTAATTTTATGGATAATCCATAATTTAAATAGTTAAATACTCCTATATTTTATTTTATTATACTTTTTAAATAAGAACATTCCTTATTTGATGAATTTTTTAATCTCCTATATATCCATTACTTCAAATAATTAACCTAGGGTAATAATCTTCCTTTTTTGATGTAATTATAATAATAATTTTATATTAGTTATTTTTTTAGAAAATAAGTAAATTATATTATAAAGATTTGTTAATTAAAATTTGTTCTTATTTCTAAAAAGTTATCCTTATGATTATCTTACCATAGGTGCTTTAATTTTAGGAATATATTTATCACTATTATTATGTTTATAATCAGAATTTTTATTAATAAGATTTAAAATATGTATAAATTTATTATAAAAATATAATTTTATAATTATAATCCTAAAATTAATTAATCTTCTATTTATTTTAATAGTATAAATTTTATTATTTTAAGTAATTAATTTGTAAAGGCTAATCTAGCCATTATTTTTGCAATAGATATATATTTTAAATTAAAGAAGTAAATTTAATGTATCTAATATATTTAATCTATTTTTTATATTTAAAACATTATTAATTTGTTATTTAGTTTTAAATTTGCAAATTTTATTTATTACCTTTTTAATAATTATAATTTAAGTAATAATAAAAGGAAAGGATAATAAATTATTTATTAACTTTAAATATATTCTGAATATAAATAATATTAATACCAAACCATTTAATCTTATTATATTATTAATAATTTTTATAGCTATTTATAAAATGTAATAAATATTGGTTTAAATATTTTAAAAATTTTCTAATATTATTTTATATATTTGTTATAATGGGCCATAATATTGTTCAACCTTTCTAATTAAATTATATATTTTAATAAACATTTTTTTAATAAATATTAACAATATTTTCATATTTAAAATAAATTTATTAATTATGAAATTAATATTAATATTAAATATTAAATTATTAGGTAATTTAAAATAATTATTAATCTATATCATCTTTAATATATTTTATATATATTTTGTTATTATATTTTTAAAGAATTTTGTTATTTAGAATAATATAATTTTATTAATAATATAAAAAATTGGTTTATCTTTAATATATATTATATTAATGTAAATATTATAATTAAAATTAATGTTATTTTTTATGGTAAATTTAAATTATTCTAATATGTTATTATATATTTAATATTAGTAATAATATTTATTAATCCTTTTAATAATTATTTAATTTAATTTATCATATTTAATTTTTATAAAAATATAATAGAATCAATTTGTAGTTGGGTGATTAAAATATCTGTGTATCTATTGTAACTTTTTTTTGATCAAATGATAATATATAATTATCTATTTTTTATTATTAAATAAAAATTATAGATATTCTTATTTTTAAATAATAGAATAATATTTATTCTTATAAATAAACATATTTTTAACATTATTTAAAAAGATTTTTAAATAATTTATATTATAAAGATATAATAAAAATGGTATATTATAAAATATAATATGAAATTAGATAATTCTAAATAGGATAAATATATTAATAGTACCAAGATTTTCCTGCTTTAAATGATCATTAAATTATATAATATGTATTCTTATTATAAACATATTCATTTTAATATTAAAATATATACATTATAATATTTTTATCTATATTTTACCTTTTAATAATATTTTAATTATTCCAGTATTAAATAAAATATTTTGAAATATATAAGAATATTAATCTTTAAAGTAAAATGTGGAAAGGGGATTTGGGATTATATCCAAAAAATACTTATAATTATTATTAAAGATATTTATTATGGTAAATATATAAAGAATTATTTAATTTATAAAAATATTAATAATTTAGGGATTATTAATTTTATTATAATTTATAAGGTATTATATAATTAATAATTAAATTTGATTATTATTATTATATTTATTATTAATATATTATATATATTATATATTAAAATTATTATTATTATTATTAATATTATTATTATTATAGTTAATATCAATTCTTTTATAATTAATAAAGAAGGTTATAAAATCTTCTTTAATATTTCTTATTTTTTATTCCTATATATATTAATATTATTTATTGTATTTATTATGTTATTTATATATAAGGTATTTAATAAATTAATAATTTGATTTATTATAAATAAAACATTTCTTTTTTCTATTTTTATTATTAAAATGTTTTTAATTGTTAAAATATTTATTTCCACCTTAATTTATTTAATAAGATTTTTAATTATTTTAATAAGTTTAATTGATATAATAATAATTGTTTTTTATTTTATATTTATTGGAAAAATTTTGATATATATTACTTATTATTATTTGAAGATTGGTATAAATATTTTTAAATGTATCAGATTATTAAAGAAAAATGGGTAAGAATGTTAAATGTTTTTATATAATATAATATAAATCTTTTTTGAGGTAGATTTCTTTAATATAATTAATTAATAAATTTTTATAAATATATTATATTTAAGTAATTAATATTTTAAGGTATTTAAATAAAATTTTTTTAAAATTATCTTATATAATATTTTTAATTATTATATTCTTTTATTTAAATATATATATTTAAAAATTCTTATTAATATGGAAGAAATTATGTATTTTATTAATTATTATATTAAAATTAAAATTTTATTATATAAAATATTTATAAAAGAATTCTAAAATTATTTTTTTCAATATTATATTATAAGTATTAATATATAAATTAGGTTTAATTTTAAATTTATAATAATAAAATAAAAAAATTTGGATTTATTTATTTAATATTTTATATTTTTTACCTCCAAATTTAAAATTATTATTAGGATATAATTTAATTAATAGGTTAAGAAATTAAGATCTTTGTGTTATCAATTGCTTTTCTTATTTATAAATAGGTGGTTTTATAATAGATTATTGTATTATTTTTGGTTAAACTTTTATATTATTTATATATTAATTTTATTATATAGGGTTATTTATTGGGAATATTTGGGCTAATTGATGTTAAAAAACTGCTGGAATTTGCTGGGGTGTTTGAAATATTTGAGGGATTATTTGTTATTATTGTACCAAAGGGATTGATTGTTATAATATTTGAGGAACTTATGGAGCCTATTGAAGTATTAGGATTGGTTAAAGTGCTAGAATAGGTTGGGGTGCTAGAATTGGTTAGGGTGTTTAAATTGGCTGGAATATTTAAAAAATTATTTGAAGGTTTATGAATTATATTGGATAAAGTTATACAATTATAGTTGGAAATTGCAATATTAATATTACTATTATTGGTTCTATTTTAATTATAATAGCTTTTATTATAACTTCTAATAAATATAAATATATTAAATTAATTAAAAATTTAAATTTGAGGGAATAGGTTTTTAATAAATTATTTATTTTATTTTAAAAGAATTTAGGAAATGAATTTATATTAATAATAATTATAAGTATATATAAATTATTTTATATTATTTTAATAAAAATGTTATGGAGTTTAAGGTATTTTTTAATTTTAATATATAATAAATATTAAATTTTAATAAAATGGGTTAAAGTTTAACTATAGAAATTATTTTTAAAAATATATTATAAATTTTTATTAATTATATTTTTATTATAGTTTATTATATTTTTAATTATATATATATTAATTTAAGTTATTAAAATAATTATTATATTAATAATATTAAAATTGATATTTAATTATTTATTATTAATATATTTTAATTAAAATTTTTTTATTAATTTGGTTATATTAATTATTAATTGTAATAAATTTAGGAAGAATGGGTAGGATGTAATATTATAATTAGAATAATGAAAATACTAATTGTTATAATGAAAGAGTAGTAAAAAAGAAATAGGTGAATATATTATTATAAAAAGAAATTGTATTAGTCTTATTTTATAAAATTATTTTATAAGGTATTGAATTATTTTTTCTTTAAATGTTGAATTTTTAGGTAGTAATAATTATAATTATAATATATAAAATTTTTTAAATAAGGTTGGAAAAAAATTTAGGTAGAGTTTAAAATTTATTAATAAAGTAAAAACATAATATAATTTTTGGTATTATTGCCTTTTTTTAATGTATTATAATGTTATGGTAAATATAAGTATATATTATGAATATAGATATATAATGGATATATAGTAGTTTAATTAATATAGATTTTTCTAAAATTATTTTATTAATAAAGGAAGTCTTAATATTATTTATTTATATGTGATAGATATATATTTTGGATTGTAAATTTAATATTAAAATTATTTTTACCTTTTAAAAATCTTAAATTAATATAAATTGTTTTTAAAATTATATATAATAATATGAAATTTCAGGTTTAAAATTATATATTGGAATATGAAATCTTAAGGTTGTTCATCTCTTCTTATTAAAATTTAATATTAAAATTATTTTTTTCCTTTTAAGTACTTAATTAATTTATAATCAATTTATTATCAATTATTAATTAATATTGAATAAATAAGGTACTATTATATGTAATAATAAAAATAAAAATATTCATATTAATTTAATAAAAAGTAATTATTTTAAAAAAGAACATATTTTAGTCGGAAATTAAAATATATAGAGTTAAATACAAGATTAAAGTGGGTCTGTACCACAATGGTCACATGACCAACATTCCCACAATAATAACAACAACTAATAATTTATAACCTATAAATATTTACTTATTAAATTATATAAATAAAATAACTAAATATTATCCCTTATAATCCTTTTTACCTTATACAATATATATTTTTTACTTCATAATCATTACTACTTAACCCCTCTTTTATTCCCAATATCTTATTAATAATTTAAATAAAACCTACTTTATAACTTCTTCCTCTTCCAACCACAATTCCATTATATTAATTATTACCCCACCCCCATTTTATAAAATTCCATTATAATTCCTAAAAAATTTAAAAATCTTTTAATTAATTAAAATAATTTTAACAAAAAAATTAATTAATATTTAATATCCCTCCTAAACCCCTTCCTTAATAAAGACCCCTAATATTTACTTAACTACCACTATTTTTACCCCCTCTAATTTACCCTACTTATCCCATATAATAAAAATATAATTCAAATTATAACCCTAAATACAATATAAATTTTATACTAACCTAACCCCTTCCTCTAACCCTAAAAAATAATTTTAAACCCCTTAAACCACCACTAAATAATCCATATATAACTATAACATTACCCCCAAACACCAAAACAAACAAAAAAAACCAACCAACAAAAAATTATAATTTTTTTTTTCTAATAATACCATTACTTATATAAAAAAAATCCCTTAAAATCAAATCCCTATATTTATTAATAACTAATAAATACTAACCTACTTCATAATCCCCTTAAAATATATTCTTAACAAAATATACCCATCCACCATTATAAAATATTTTAAAAAAACCTAAAATATTAATAACAATTATATTAAAAAATCATATAACATTTTTAAAAATAAATTTAAATTTTTCTTAAAAATATATTTTATAACAAATATATACCCATTACAATTCCATACCATATTCTTATCAATATTAATAAAAAAAATATTCCTTTATTTCCTATATAATATTCCCTAACATTAATACTTTACCAACATATATCTTACCTTATAATACTACTTTAATATTACAAAAAATAAAAACTAATACCATTAAAATTAAACAAATATCACTTTCTTTAATATTAAAATAAAAAAATAAAATTAAAAAAAAATAAATATAAAAATATTATAAATTTTATTTAACAAACTATAATTATATTAAAAAATACTCAACTCTAATTATAAAAAAAAACCACAATTTATTACAATAATTTATAAAAAATATTAAAAAATATCATAATTCCAAAATACATTTTTCAAACCATCAAAAACAATTATAACCCTAATTAACAAATTTTAAATATCTTTTTAAAATTATAAAACCATAAAAATATTACAATAATTTATAACCAATAACACTAATAAAAATAATAATAAAAAAATCTATAATAATTATATTAATAAAAAATACCATAAAAATGATAAAGATAGAAAATATACCTTTAAATAACTTAAAAAAATTTAGAAGCATAAATATTAAATATATAAAAAGGAAAGTTATTAATTTATTAAACATTTAGAAACCAATTATAAAAAAGCTAAAGAAAATTGGAAGGCTAAATATAATATATCCAAAAAAAATTATGCAATTTTTCTAGTAAATTATAAAAGGCTTAAAAACTAAAATTTAAAATAAAAAAATGATAATATTTATAATATAGCCCTAAAATTAAAAAATAATAAGGATATATAATTTATAATAACAATATACCTATTTAATCAGGTATTTTATTACTATATTATAACCTTTATTTCCTTAATAACCAAAAAGATTAATATTATTTTTGTTCTAAATTGATATATAAAAATTATATTTTAAAGAATTATATTAAATATTGGAGTTACTTGTATCTTAATAGTAGGTAAAGGATAATACCTTACCCTTATTAATAAATATCTTAATTGGAAATTTGAAATAAATTATACTTATATTAAAAAAATTAATATTAAATTTGAAGATAAATCTTTTATCAAATTATTAGGTACAGTTATAATTGATATCTTATTTGGTGATATAGATTTCTATATCATAAAATTAAATATACCATTCTTCTTTTTAATTAAAAATATAAATTGTTTAAAAATATATTTTAATAATATTATTAATTAATTAATATATAAGAATAATATAATAATTAATATAAAACAAAAATAAAAACACTTATAATTTTATTTAAATAATATTATTTATTTTACAGAAATAAAATTACAACATTTATATACTTATTTTAATTATTTTATAATTAAAAAATTTTATAATTTCCTAAATAAAATTTAATATAATATTAATATAAATTAGTTGGA
>MU623682.1:0-17706 GCA_025201765.1 Daldinia sp. FL1419 | reverse complement strand
AAAACCAACCAAACAAACAAACAACAACAACAGCCAAAACACAATTATACAAACATGTACAATACCGCTATTTGAAGCTATAGATACATGTCTTGAATTATGGTATCTTGAATTATGGTATCTTGAATTATGGTATCTTGAATTAGGATTAGGTAAATACCTACGTAAAAACGTATATGTTCTTACGTACGAATACCCTCACGAATACCCTCACGAATAGCGTGCGAATAGCCTCATGGATAGAATTGCAAACACCACGATACGAGATGCCTTAAATACCTAAGTACGTATGATCTATCATAGCTATTCAACCCATACCTAGCTATTCAAACCATGCCTATTCAACCATGCCTATTCAAACCATACCTATTCAAACCATACCTATTCAACCATATCTATTCAACCATATCTACCTATTCAACCATATCTACCTATTCAACCATACCTAAACAGGTATTCAAACCATACTTATTCAACCATACTCATTCAACCATACTTAAACAGGTATTCAAACCATACTTATTCAACCATACTCATTCAACCATACCTAAGTATTCAAACCAAATCATACCAAATAAGAATAATAGCACGTCAAAATGAAAATATGCTATGTAAAATCCTTTTTATATGCATAAATACACTCAAATAATACATATGTATCCTATATTTTAGGTTTAGTACCCAAAAAAGATGGCTCGTGCACGCCTCAAACATAATATTACCCTTTCCAGCCCAAAATCCTGATTTTGGCAAAGTGTCACATATGGGCCTCCGTAACTGGGCATAAACCACCCACTTTGCAACGCATTGGCACTCGACAGCTTTGACCTCAACGCTTACAAAACGCGATCACTCCGCATAGTTTGCGTCGTAACCGCTTTGCAACAACGATACGATAGAAACATACCCACGCATTTTTTTTTTTTGGCTTATCGAGCCTTTCAACTTAGGTGTTTTTACCGCATATTAGTTCCATCCAGGTAGCTATAGGCAATTCACCACCTTTTAGCAGTTTGTCTCCTTTATGCAAAGCTACGCTTACTAACCATCACGATTGCTATAGAGTTACTCATATACAACGAAATCCAAATCGCAAACCAACGAGATGGCGGAACAACAATCCCCTCCGCCAGCCGGCGGTCGCGATAAGCTCGAAGGTCTGTTTTCGCACAAAGCTCTAGGGTGACGGACGACTAACATACTTCCATCATACAGCCCAAATCAAGTCAGCGGATATGGTTAGGACTGTTCGATAATAAATAAAGCTTTGGGATAAGCTAACCCGGGATTTTAGACGGAAGATATGCAGCAAGAGGCGATCGACGTTGGTATGTGTCATAACTTAGGAAGCTATTTATATACACAATCTAACGTCAAGAGTATAGCTCAGGAAGCTATGGGAAAATACACCATCGAAAAGGACATTGCACAGCACATCAAGCGTACCGTACGTCCATCCATAAGACCTGATCGCTAGCAATTGCCGTCAGGGATACTAAATCTAGCCTTCCAGTTTGACGAGCGAAAGGGTCCAACCTGGCACTGCATCGTGGGAAGAAACTTTGGAAGCTTCGTAACTCACGGTATGTCTTCTTCTCTCGATACGAGAGGTCAAAAATAGGTTCACGTCCAAGCTAACCCGATGCTAGAAACGAAACACTTCATTTATTTTTACCTTGGCCACTGTGCCATTCTGCTATTCAAGACGCAGTAGAGCAGCGGCTTGCAACCCAAGCCAACAGCTCTTTCTCAAAGTTTAGCTTTTTGGGCGACACAGGCGTTCGTCTTAGTTCTTGTCGTAAAGAAAGCAAATATAATTCCGCGGGGTTCGCGAATAAGATAGTGACGTGTGCCCTAATTATGGTAGCTCGATCGCCACACTCATCGTGGATCACTGTATATCGACATGCATAGAATATTGTTCATGGAGAAAATAATAGGAATACGTAGAATGTGGAACGTGGAACGTGGAATGTGGAACGCAGAACATACAATGGGAAATATACTGCAACCCAGTTTAACCTGCGAGACGTCCTAGACGAAACTCAGTTGAAGGTGCTAATAAACGACGAAGAATATAGCGACGAATATTATTCCTAAATTTTAGTTTCTGCTCGACGTTTGAATATTTTTAAGTAATATGCATAATGCCTTGCACACTCCCGAGGCGGCATATCGGTTCCGCACTCCGCGATTCGGCTTCGCAAGCTTAGTACGTTCAAGCTACCTTTCCGAAAACCAACCGTTGGCTCAATTCAATAGCCATCTTTACTTGGTTACCAGCCACCTCTAGTATCGTCTTGAATATATGCCATAAATGTAGTATATATCATATAAAGTATAGGTTATGTGAATCGGTCTAGCACCCATTGTCAAATTTTATTTATATGTATACTATATAGGTAAACTTATGTTTCTACCGACGGCAACTGACGGCCACATCGTACGGTTTTTTTTTTTTTTTTTTTTTTTTTTTTTTTTTTTTTTTTTTAAATCGAGGCTTGTCTACCTACCTAGTACTTATACACAAATAGTCACACAGATATACACACACACACACACACATCTCGTCGTACATTTGGAAATGTGGTCACATGGGTGAGAAGCTCTTAAGATGTAGACTAGGGGCTTGAAGAACCTACGTAAGCAATATATTACGGCGCTCTGTTTGGTTCGACCCGAGGCGATGACTTATTCTTCTGCGGTTCGAAGTTATTAATTGATAAACGCTTGCGCGCGCTCGTACATACGCACGCATACCCATGGAACATACCCATGGAACATACACATGGAACATACACCTGCACCTGCATATAGATGTCTAGGCTAGGTACATTACATTATGTGTACCGTGGGAGAGGAACATTTGAAAATGGAAAGGAACCGCATTTTCCCCGGTGTCGCACTACTGAATCGTATCTATTTCGTTACTTTACTTGTATCTTCTCTAGATACCATCCGACCTTCATCCATACGATGTAGATGCGATCGATTTCAAAGTATACCTATATAATATAGGTAGTTATACTTGCACCAAGTACCTATTTTATACCTACCTACCTGCCTGCCTAGGTATCTAGGCATTCTATAATGCGTATGTAACGAATCACCAGCCGACTTTTTTTCCTCTCCCAATCCGTCCGCTCATCCGTAGTCGCCCACCGGTCTACGGGGGTGTTTGAATGTAACAAGAGACCTTGCTGAATAAATGCGGGCTAACATCGGAACAAGCGCGCGCATCCTTCGGAGACACTTGGGATTGCGAGTTAATAATCGTGTATCGTACTCGTGTACGAATTAGCGACGGTGTACCTTAAACCACTACTATGCAAGAGGTAGTTATGCTTCATAAGCAGTGCTGCTCGGATATCCTAGAAGATGAACCAACTACCCAAGTAGGTCTAGTTGGCTTTTCATCTTTACTATCGTTTGAAGCATGAGATATGTAGGTATACAATTCCTCCTCTAATCTTACTTAATCGTACTTAATCGTACTTAATCATACTTAGTCGTGGAGACGGTTGGTTTGGAGAAAGCGAACGCAATTTGAAGTGAAGGCCGAGCCGAGCCAACAAATCGCGTAGTCGGCATGGATTGTGACAAACTTGGTTACTAAAACAAAATGCGAATCAGATCAAATTGTAATGAAGTGGCTGAATGGCTGAACGGATAGCTAAGCTGGAACAATAATATTCTAATTTATTTACTTGCTAACCCGGTCCGACAAACTCCATACACCAAATAGAACCCAGGTAGGATACCTGTATGATACGCTCGCCCGCTCATAGGTGCATACATAAGTAGTACTACATAATAAAATAAATAAAATAAACCGCAGGTCGGAAAATCCCATAACTAGTCCCATAAGTTGCATTGTCCCATCTGGAGTTATCGGGTCTAGTGGGTTGGATCGAGGATGTAACGGCGGGGCATTCGGACAATCTTCGACGAGTACTTGCATTCCCGCAACCCGCTTTCTCCTACCTACGTTATTCTATCCAATGATAGCTCGTTTTTAAATCTACCTACTTAGGTACCCGTCACTCCGCACAGGCGAATGGGGTAGCACCTGTGACATCTCCATCCCTCTTTTCTCTTTCTCTCTTACCACTTGGTGTACCTATGCATCTATGTAGGTACCTACGTATCTTGCTTGGCCCGCGGGCGGGAAACTCGGGCACCGTCATTCTACTAGTACACATGTATTATCATATGTAGTTACTGTCGAAACAAGACGCTTGCTTGCTAGATATAGCGCATAACGGTTTAAGACGGAAAAACCTGGTAATAATATATTTGCAGCCATCAACTCGTCACTTGCGACAGACTGACTCAAACAAGAGGATAGTAGACAGGACCATATTGTCCTAGAGATGATGTATTTAGAGACAAACTAACCTAGTAATAACCCAAGGTCCGGAAACTCTAAATCTGCTAATCTAGATATTATGGACTGGACCTTTTTTTTTTTTTTTCTTTCACGATGGGTGCTAACTTAGCCACATATGTAATAGCCTATACTTAGGTCCGCTTTCTTACCCGACTAAGAGCCAAGCGTCGACCGAATAGAGGCGGATTTCTCATCCTAAAGTTTACCGAGCACTCGGAAGGACAACTAAACTTACTATGCGTACGTACAATACCGGAGAGGGAATTGGGCACGACGAGGGTGGTGAAAGAGGGGGATAAACCAAAAAGCTCATACCAACAATTATCCCAGCACCCAACCTTTTAGAAATCGTAATCAAGTAAACTGCCAACCCAGCAATCCCTCCATCTCATCCCAATCCCAATTTCTCGGGCTTGCGGACCCTTAATGCTTTTGCAGCGTACGAGAGAGATAGAAAGGGACCTACGGGAAATAACCTCGCTAGTTGGCGAATTTGAAATCTACCATATACCTGCTTGTCTGGGAGATCCCGTACGCAGACAAACTGAGAATTAAAAGACGTCTGAACAAGGGTGTGCGCGTAGGTGAACTGGCAGGCAAATCCCTCCCTCTACTACCATCCCTACCCATCTCTCCCAGCGCAGAATTATTTGTTGCGATGCAACGCAACAACTAGCTCTCTTCGGACCGGGGGGGGGGCAATGTGAGATGTGAGATGGGCTTGCAAATCTCTGTAATCTGTAGGTATATTGATGACGAGTGACGACACGGGTTACCTTTCCCCGGATGATGTGTATAACGAAGAGAAGGGGCTCTGGATAACGTGGAAAGCAGTGATTGAGTCTATAGAAGATAACTATTATGTGTAGTGTATGTGTGCGTGTTTTACTTTGCTATGTACGTTATATTATGCTATGTATGTTAGTCAAATCCATATATGTCAACCGCGGACGCCGCGATGTGTACCTTTTTACTTTGCATATAGCATACAGCTTATAATGTATACGTATAGCGTATTGGTCCCAAGAAAAAGCAGCTGAAAGGACAGTTCAATAAGTCCAAAGTCAGGTCAGTCCTACGTAACATTAACATACGTTGTACCTAGCATAGGTCACGTCTTATTGTATGTACGCGGCAGAGAAGGATGTGGGGGCTAGAAACGCCACGTCCATGTTACCTACCTACCTACCCAGCCGGAATTTCCAATTCCCCTCGGTGGTCGACCCCTCGTGGCGCTTCTAGCCGTGCAGATTCTCGCGTGGATTACCTGCAGCAGGTGTACTAGTGAGCAGCAACAAGAGAGTATGTGTGAAAGAGCCGTAGGCCATAGGTCGTATACGGCACGTAGCACGTAGCTTATATCGCACTGTGCCCTCACGCTTTCAAAGAGTGGTACAATAATCTCGAGCTATAGACCTGTCATGATAATCGTCGTGATCAAACTAAAATAATATCGAAATTTCTGATTTTCTGCAATATCCGGCAATAGTTACGTATGGCTCCGAGTCCCCCTCCTTCAAGCTTTCATGTCAGCTGAATGATGTCAGGGCACGACGCCTCTCAGCTAGCCTCCAAGCCTCCAAGCATACAAGTATCCAAGTAGCCCAGGGGTTAAAAAGTACGTAAATTGGCGAAAAGGCCGTATAGCTCTTGCGGTTTATCCGAGTTCCAGGTTGCCGTGCTTACTCACTGACCGCTAGGTCTCAGGCCCCTCAGGCCCCTAGACGATGCGAGTTTCCTGCGAGTTCGCTGCTGAGAACTCTAATTCTCAGCATTATGATCATGGCTGATGATGACTGGCCTTGGCTGACCTGACTGATCTACGTGACTGAACTTTCTGGTGTTATACCATACTTTGGTATATGCAGTGTGTACCACTACCGCAGCTGTTATTCGCTTGAACAATCCCTTTTTGGTCTGGCCGGCAACGTACCATTTCCAGATTGATAAAACGGGGACCATTTTAAAAAGGTACTAACTAGCATAGCCAAGACCATACCGACCATACCGACCATATCCAATACCATATGTATATGGGCTCGCTTGCGTCTTAGATCTGAACTTTTGGGAAATTTCGCATGTTATACGTATTGGTATTGGTGTATTAGTTATAATAAGTTGTCCTAGCGCATTGGGGGCTATCTGATGTTTTGGTCAAATTATCCCTTCTCCTATCATATCCTATTCTGATGAGTTTGGGCCTTTGCGCACGTCGGGGAGGAGCATTGGTTTAAATAATCCAGCCCGGGAGGTAGATGAGATTGTCAGGGACACCAAATCCGTCGCGCGTAAAGGGTCTGAAGAATTCGGTAGGCTACTAATAACTATGTAGGTACATACATATGTGCCATTTCCAAAAAGGTCCCACCAATCCGACCGGAGCGAGATCTATTGGTGGACTTGCTGTGGAGAGCTGTCTAGCTTTGTACATAGACGATACATACCCAGCTACCTTTTATGGGCTATCCCCCGTCGTACCTGAAAGTTTCCTTGAACCTTCTGTAAATGGTTGCATCGCCGCCTGTTTTTCTCTCACCGTCCTTCGTGAGAAAGGGGAAAAAAATTTCGTATTGTCTTATAGTATGATCTATGTAGATTATTCTCTTTCAAGCGTTAAGCGGACTTGCTATTTCTGGCTGAGCAATTCTTTCGAGGAGAGATACCGTCAAAAGGGTCCTCCCGAGGTATGAGTGCCGTTTAATGTGACGATCTTGACGTACGGCGTGCCCGTCTATTCGGCTCCAGTTCAAGGATAGCTACGGGTACAGTCGAGATTGGACAATACCTAACGCCACCGCGGAGAACGACCAGAAAAAAAGATTGCCTACGCTGCTGCAGAGCATAAGCTCCTTTTTTGTTTCAGTCAGATCTGGGACATATCAGAATATACATCTCAGCCTACGAATGTACTTACAGCATTCGAAAAAAAAAAAACAAATTTTTAAATTTTTTCTATTGTTTTATCTTTTATCTTTCTATTTTATGTATTTAGCTGTTGGTTCTCGTTTCTCCATTGGCTCCAACACTATTTCATATGACATATCGTACCCAATCGGGATTCGAAATCCCGCATGTCAGCAAGCCGGCGAACCTTTTTGGGGGTCCATTGATCCAACTCCTAAGGTAAATTTTATATCTGCTATGTTTATTCTTACAGGGTCTTTTCAGGACCCTTTTCTTAGTATGTAACATAGGTATCCCTTTTTGATGCCCTAGATCGTAGTCAGCCCAGCCTAGGCGTCGTCAGGCGCGTAGAGAATAGATTTTTCTTCTCGTTCTTTTTTATTTTTTACGATCTGCTGACCAACGCATACCAATGCCTTGCGTAGATGATTCATAGCACGTTAGCGATGAATTGTTCGAGATTAGAAATCTAGAGATATGTCTGAATATGTTTGGTGCATGTCCGGCAATCTACACGAAGCGATTCTAACACGCAAGACCCAGCAAAACCAGGGACGAGCCTAGGCATTGCATATGCGCAGGGTGGTTTTTTCCAACGAAGAAAGGACGCCAGTGTAACAACAAAATAGAATGTCCTATTTCGTACTATTTCGCCTCGTATTTGAGGGTCTTGGGGCCTGACAACTAAGCACAGCTCAGCAGGATGCACAGTTTGCCCGTCTCTTGGTCTGTTATTACTTGCCGTTTCCTGTAGACTCATTTGCAATTTACAATACTCTGCAATCATTTGTAATTCACAATGTCTCGTCTACGTACGTACGCACGTATGAATCGACCCAAAAATCTAAAACTCGCTCCTGACGAGAACATTCACCGAAATTTCTTCTTAAAACTGTCATATATCACTTCAGATGGATGGATAATGCATGGATACTCGTGATGAGTTGGCTTTCCTACTAACCACATCATCGACTTCATGATTCAGTGGCACGATTGTGAGCCGCAGTCCGGTGCAATGCTGGTTGCAATGCTATTCTCAACTATTGCAAAACTATGGTAGAGCCCAGCCCGGATGATGTAATTTAGGCCCCGGGGGAGCTAACCAGCTAACCAGCTAACCAGGCATCTAGACAGTCCTGTCGTGTTCTCCTGGGGTCTGGGCAAAGAGTCCAAGTATCGCTTGAACTATATTTTGCCTCAGTGTTATTTACATCTGTGTCTTTCGTCACCAGCACAATGTAAAACTTAACCAATGATTCGTACGAATATAGTTGGGTGTAATAGTTGTTCATCGTGTTTGTCTATTCTCGCATTGTTCAAAATAGTCAACGTCTTGGCAACTTTAGGACGAACTTTTCCACTCCCTTGTATCGAAGTTGTACATGGTAGAGAGAAAAGTAGAGAAAACCAACGTGGATAATCGAAAGAGATCGTATCCCAACAGGTACCCACGTTCACTTCGGCCGTTAGATCTTCCCTCCCTCGCAAGACACATGCGTTAGCTACGCACGCTTCTGCGACATGGCATCCATCGTACTGCCGTACGAGAAGAAGGCACGGTTATAGACCACACGACCAAGATTATACGCCTATATTTATTCTCTATAGTTAGGTAAGTTGACTATGCGTGGATGAGTTCACCTGAACCAATGTATCCACACACACATACGTACCTCGATACCTCATTGTAGACCTCACATCACTCTTTGGAGGCATCGAGAAACATGGGGAGAGAGAAGAAAAGCATGGATCACATATGTACACTAACGTAACTAACTCGAGGTTCCGCCCAAGCCCAAGGGAAAATGCATGCAACTGTCCATCCGTAAATCCATAACCCCTGTCTCGCACACATACATACACACACAGCCCGCCCATTGAAAGTACCATGAAAAGTATCTAAGTATATATTCTATGTATGGCAGCGCATGGGGCATGGGTATCATGGATTATCATGGGTTTGGGGGGGGGATACATACAGTACAATGCCTATGTATTCTAAATTGCTGTAACATACCTAGCGTCCGCCCTACTGTGCCGTCAGCACTCTTATCCAATAATAGCTTGCCCAGGTAATATCCGGGCTGTGTCGGCGTTCGGTTTTTATTCCAGCTACTACTATTCCTATTACGAAAGATGCGGAAAGAAGGCAGAGAGAAGAAAAGAGAAATAAAATAAGAGAGAGAGAGAGAAGAATGGCATTGAAAGAATGGCTACTATTCATCATTTCAAACTATAAGAATCTGTGTCATGATTTTCTTGGTGAATTGGCAATTCCTTTCTTCCAATGAACCCCTATTGTTTTTTTTATTAAAAAAAAAAAGAGACCCTTTTCTCTCTCTTCTGTGCTTAGGTTATCTATTAGATTGTTTGTGATTCAGTTCCTTTCACAGTGTAAGTTTGTCAAAAGGCTTTGATTGGAAATAAGTTGACTCTACTAATAAGGTTTAGCTTCTATTTAGCTTCTACCAGTTCTACCAGTTCTAGTTACCTATTCTACCTAGTTATTCTACCAATTCTACCAATTTTACATAGGTACATACAATTTCTAGTCTATTGTACCTATTCCACCAATTCCGCCAGCCCAGTCGGTGCTAAACCACAGTCTTTTAGTTACAGGTCATATAACTACCTGTACTAAGCCCATAGTAAGTACAAACCCGTATTTTTACTGCCCATTATGTAGGTACATACGTACAATACCAAAGAGGGTAGTCCTCGCTACCTAGTGCGTGACTACATAGTACTGGAGCGGACGGGATGAACTAAGCAAGCGCGGTACCTATTCTGTACTTCCCTGACTTCCTGGGACCACCCCCGTCATGATCCACTTTCAAGTACCTTTAGTACATTTTGTACATCTAAGTTACCATCCCACCCCATCCCATCCATCCATCCATTTGTGCCTTCATTTTCCCTTGTTTCTCCTCTTGACCAAGATTCGACGAGACCATTCCGTACAACCTCGTACTTCCCATACTCCATACTTCTTCTTTCCTAACTCATACTACGATAGACAACGCATACCCTCTTCTTTCGTCTACCTTCTACTCGTAAATGGTCCTCGATCTTTTGACGACATTTACGCACTTGGAGATCTTGGGTCCTTTTCCCTACATATTCGACCTCGCACCCTCGGTAGAATTTCCTTCTAATATTTAGCTATCAAGCCATGTAACGGAGCTGCATTCCGAGTCGGGTCATTGTCAAGTTGGACTCTTATAGTCTAGCAAGGTGCAGAGCTTATGAGCTTATGCAGGTGTCTCTCCTCGACAGAAACCGTACGGCATAAACATTACTATTCTTATTCTTATTCTTATTCCTATTATTATCGTCAATACTTAACCTCATAATACTCGGCCTACCTAATCTTACCGATATCCTCAATTCTTTTCACCATTATCTCCTCCTCCTATCCACCACCCGTACCGAACTATTACGCCATGGCTGCCCTCGCCATTCCCAATGCCGGTCTCCTTTTGGAGAGCTCGGCCGCCTCGAGCGAATTCCTCCCGCTGCAAGCTTTCGGTATCACGCTGAACGACAGCGTGATAGAGGATATGATAAAATGTGTACAGGAGGGACAAGAGATTGAATTGACCCTAGGAAGTAATCCTGTAAGTTTTACTACTATACTTGGTTGAATTATGGTTCTGGCCATTTTTTATTGTTGATAAGCGAGAACCGGTCATGAGGCATGTCGGCGCAGGCACCTTGAATTGTTCCTCTGCATGAACGCATTAGGGTCCTGCGCACCGCAATACCTCAGTACCTTACCAAACTTTGCCAACCTCCAGGTAGCAACCAAAAAGTTTTACAAATACCTACACAAACTTGTGTAGTTTCCTAATTGAATACCTTAACCGTTAAACTAACACACTTTTCTCTATTTACAGAGCTTGGTTTTTGGTTCTGGGGAACAGAAGGTCAAGGCAAATCCGCAGTCCTACGACTACGATTTATATCTTACGAAACCAGAAGAATCGGTAACAAAAGCACAACGATTACCGAATCCCGCCATGTGCATTCTCAGCAAGCCGCCCGCCAGTATTCCGGCGAGCAAGTCCACAAGCAACAAGGTCAAGGACACCAAGCGTGTGACCAAACCCAAGCCTTTACCAGCTGGAAGGACTGCTATGGCGGGTGCATTGTCAAGTTCTTCCACCAGATCGCTACCTACGAGCCCTGCGCTCAACGGGGTTGCTTCGCCGAATCCAGCCTTTTCCGCTTCGCAACAGCTACTCGAGAAGAACAAGAACCAGCGGAGTATCCTCGTTCACGAATTGGCGTCGCGAGACAAGACATATGAATACCTCATGGAGATTTGGAAGGGCGCCGAAGCAGATCTCAAGCGAACTTTAGAGAAGATTGCCAATTTTGATTCCTCGACTAAGAAGTACAATCTGCGACCGGTGTACTGGAAAGAGCTGGACGTATGGAATTACGACTATCGCAGCGAGGAGGATCGACGCGCGGCAATCGACAACGCTATTAGGCAATACGACAAGTCACGTATTCCGACATCTGCAGCTGAGTGGGAGAGATTGCTTACTCCTTCCGAGCGGGGCAAAGGTATCGTCTTGAGTAAGCTGCAAGCAACTCTTGCGAAGGGTAATCTAACCCCGACCCCTCGGGTTGGCGTAAAGAAGGGTGAGGATGGAAACAAGAGCGATATCGATACTAAGGCAAAGGGTGAACCTATGTCCCGATCCAATTCACAAACCTTGGGAAGCAAAACGAAGAAAGCAAGCGATCGCGAAGCACAGACGAAGCGCTTATTCTCGAGCAATCCCAAGAAGCCGGCCCCGAAAAAGCCAGCCGCCAAGGCTAAGCCGGTGGAAGAAAAGGGCAGGAAATTCCTTTCTGACGAGAAAGTGATCGACTCCGAAAGCAGCGGGGATGAGAGGCCCCTATCGAGGGCCAGTTCCAACCAATCAGCACCAAAGCCTCCCGAGAAACCTATCAAAAAATCTACTGAGAAACCGGTGGAGAACCCCGTTGAGAAGCCTATCGAGAAGCCCGTTGAGAAGCGAATTGAGAAGCCAGTCGAGAAACCGGTGGAGAAGGTGATCGAGAAACCCAAAGAAAAGCCTGCCCCACCAAAGGCGAAGCCCGTGGTTCGAGCACCCCGCGCTCCTGTGAAACCTCCCGTCTCGTCCTCTCAGAAACGAGCCCGCGAAGACGATGATAGTAGCTCAAGCTCAGGGGCGCCGCTTAGCAAGCGAATCAAGCCGAGGGACCCCCCGAAACCCTTGTCAAATGTGACGAATCTAAAGCATCGTCCATCGGATGCGAGTCAAAGCTCCAGAAATGCTCCCGTTGGAGCAACGTCTTCGAATATCTCGATGCGGAGCAAGAATACGTCACCCACCAAATCATCGCCACTTGCCTCCTCACCACCGACGAATGCTTCCGATCTTGAAGACCACCAACCGCCCCCACGCCAGTCCAAACCTCCTATTCGTAGCGGAGACCATGCTATTAACGATGCGACAAACGGTAATTCGACTACCACGAACCAGGCTAAGAAGCGTAAGGAACGGGATGCCGACCAATATTCCTCGCAGCAGTCTGCTCCGAACAAGAAGCCGCGCGTGCCACACGACGTCTTGGTGAAGGCGAAAAAGTTCTCGAAATTCTACGAGCGGTACGAGGCGTTGCACTACGAGATAGCTGCTCTGAAGGAGCCTCCGGAGGACAAGCTAGCGGACTTGATAGATATGCGAGAGCGACTCTCTATGATGAAGACCGAGATCTCGGAAGCGGTGGCCTCGTATTAATAAGAATGCCCCATAAGTTTTGTTCCCATGCCGAAGGTATCGATCGGGAGAACTTAACTAGTTGGGATTAAGCAAGGCCAGCATCGGCGATTTGCCACCCAAGGCATGAAATGGAGTGAAGATAGCCAAAATGGCAAAGTGGAATTTTTTAGGGGTCGACCTTATATCAACGACGATGAATGCGAGCGTTTGGGAGGTGACGGTTATCTGCTGTTTTTTTTTTTTTTTTTCCTTACTATTACTCAGGGTGGATATTCCCATATCAGCGAAGTTTGGCACATGCATCTGGATGACGTTTTGATTTTTTTGATTTTTCTTTTCCCCCTCTAATTACGGGTTCTGGCATTTGTTGGCCGAGGGAACAGCATATGGATTTCTGTTTTTTACTGGTTACTGGCATTTGGAACATGGGGCATTAGGACAACCCAAAAAACGGCGTGGATTCATTGATGCTTGACAGTTTGGTCGGAACGAAATGATTCTTGACTATAGGAATTTGCAATTTGATGCATTTGAGTTACATACCACAGCGCATACAGGCAGAGGACAGAACAGATACAACGAAATAAGTTAGCCAGTTAGCATACAGGCAGAATGACCTCTGTAATGTAGTATGAGAACCATACGAAATGAAATCTTCATAATCATGAAATATCGGATGCTACGATAAGGTGGCGTGATTGTCGTTGTGATATATTTCCACGCACATGTGATTTGTAAACATGATGTAGATGGAGACAAGAGGTGGGAGGCGGGAGCTACCATAGATGCGGCGTATTGCCGAGGCGCTGACGTCGACGGTGTATACACAGATAATTTCCCTGACGAGGAAGCGATGGAGGCGAGCGCGTGCTTGATGTGTGCTACGTAGGAAAATACACAAGGTATAAAAAATAGGGGTAGGAAAAGGAGGCAGTGACATATCAAATAGGATTTACACAGATGACGCGGATCAGCGCACATATGATTAGGTATGCAAGTAGTTTTCCATTCTAGATTAGTAGGTGATGGGAATTATTCTTGTTGTACGCTGTATGGTTAACTGACCTGACCTGAACTGACGAGGCCGCTGACCTACCTAACCTGCCTCCATACGTTACTTGCCTTCGTTCCGTACTACGCATGCGGTTCCATGGGCTACCAAATTAAATGATGGGAAAACTTGGTTTATACTAGGCCATACTTCTTCTACCTTCAACCGGAATACATGTGCCGATGTTTGCATGCGAGTATATATCGTGAGGCATCAACGATCACACTACCTAATGCAGCAGGATGAGGCATATGAGGCACGTCGGCTTGTACGGACAAACACCCAAACTTATGCGGCTGCATACACATATTCTAATGCACAAGGCTGTTTCTGTCCATCGATCACCAAATCCCATCACCGGTATGCTAACTCCCAAACAGTGGGCATATAGATAGCAAACACACCACGCCCTTTTGCCCCTCCACTGCCCTACGGACCAAACAGACGGCAGCCTCAAATCCGAACACTATGGTGGCTGCAATACCCAAAATTCCATATTACAAATGACTCGGTCACGAACGGGCTGGGCCAGCTAGGGTAGTATCCAGTTGGGTGCCTCATGCGCGTTAGGCGTTCTCGGTGAACCTGTCATTTCGGTGAGAGGTTAGAAGTAAAAAGTTATTAAAAAAATAAAATAAAAAAACCAAGCTCTGCCTCAATGCCTCAGCAGCGCCTCAGCCTCAGGCTCCGAACCTATCAAAACGCGGCGCGGATCTAACCTAGCCCCTTGTCCTGCGGCGCCTTGTTTCGTTTCAGGTGCCTAGGAAAGGTTGCGCGCGCCCTTCCCTTCTGCTATATGCGGCTTAGCGCGGTGGGGTCCGCCTGAGCCAGACTGTCGGGATTGAAACTAGGGTTGACGCTTGGACCACAAGGTACAGGCGTACCTTGCCTTACCTAAGGTACTTAAAGTACATGAGTAGCCACCTAACGTTAGTGAGCTCAGAGCAGGCACAGGCCAAGCCCACGCGAGAATACGTGATACTTACACGCAAGTACCTACAGCTCAGGTACCTACAGCTCAGGTACCTACAGCTCAGGTACTTAATCAATATATACCTACATGCACGGTAATATCCACATCCACATTTAGCACGTCGTACCAAACTGTCGTCTTGCATCCCGTGCTTGATAGGGCTATTTTCGAAACGTCGGGAACAACTCTGCTGCTGACATAGAACGGAGGCTGAAGAATATCCCGTATTTGAAGTACTTGTATACAAAGTTTGGGGAGAAGGACAATACCCCTCTGGATTGTGGAGTGCAGGTTTGTGATGTGGTGCCTGGATTTCCCCACGGATGAGCACCAGTAACAAAGGAATAGCAGTGTCATTGACTAACTAGCGGGATTTTAAAATCAAGTATTGGCCAATCCTATTCCCCTCACTAACACGAATATAGATTGTTGAATTATCGAATTGTCAAATAGTAATTTTATGTGAAGGCAGATTAGTATTGTGAAGCCTGCTTGCTGGAAATATGAGTGCAGCGTATAAACAAATAGCAAGCATCGCATCGCATCGCATAGTAAACCCAGGGCCAGCAGGTTTAGCAAACCTCCAAGCTACAAAATAATGAAAAATCACTTCCAAAGCTTACCGGATGCATTTGACATTCCACAACGTAAATGCCATTATTCCTTGATGCATAATGGGGAAGACTAAAGGAAGCGACACCGACGACAGGGAATCACGCCAATCCTTTTCTCAACGACAACTAAATATGCTCGCAGAACGAAGCCCACCCTACTCATTTTCTCGCCCCCAATCGCAGCTGGGGTCATATAGCCCCCACGGAACCTCATTTTTTGCGCACCCTTGTGCTCATAGTGATAATGCTACAGATGATCAACACGAAAAATCCATCGGGAACCATCTAGTAACACGGAGCAAGCCGTCGTCAAGATCGGGAGATAAAGTCCCAAAAGAGAGTCGGCCGGCCACACCCGCTTCAGCAACCCCCAGTATAGAGAACGAAGCGAGTGTCAACGCAGAGTTGAAAGTCTCCCTCGCTGCTAAACAGCTGTCATTGCAGATCAGCGAGAGTAAGAGGTTCTGGATCGTATTTCAGGAAGAATTCGAAGAAGAAGTAAAGGCAGTCAAGTATTATGTCGACGACGTTGTCCTTCGGCAAATATGGCAGAAGAGGACTGAACACAATAAGAAATACAAGAGCGGAGAGAACCAAGACGACGAGCAATTTGACATCCAGAGGATAAAGCTAGAGACGTGCCTCGACCAAATAAAAGCGGCTGCTAGGGCATTCACCCGGACGCACCCACTAAGCGACCCTTCTAATCACGACCCTAAACACGTCGCCCTAGAGAAGATTCAGGAAACCGGAGATCGTGTTCTTCACTTGGCTTTCAAATCCATGACAAGCAATATTGCTTGCGCAGACTTGGTCACTCATGCTTCGGACCTTGAGACGCTGGTGGATGCAAAAGGCCCACACGCCAAAATTCTACATCGATTTGACAAGAGGGAAACTAAAAAGGTCACGTTTGGGGGCGAAGACAAGGGTACAACCACAACCGAATCAACATCTCAAGAGCAAGAAACACCTGGACAAGAGACGTATGGGGAGGATAAAAGCGATGAAGACAATCCTGTTATAATAGAATAGATCCGGATGGGTGACTGCAAGGTCTCCCCCTAGTCGGTAGCTGCGATGATTTCTCGATGATAATGATATACATGTATCGTTAGTAGTATCCTTGGCTTTGGGGAATATTAGAATATCACGAGTGCGTGACTGACCTTGAAGAAAAAAAAAGATTGAAGCATCGCCCCCACCAGAGTAATCGGAATCGAATTGTAGGCACCCATTTCCCCGCGAGGAGAAAACAGGCCGTCCCACGCTGCGTATCGCACTCAAGTGTTCTCACACACAATCTCCGCAACGGCTCTCCCATAGGAACCACGACTCCCCCGTCTTCTCCTTGCGGATATACACGGGGCGAAGGGCCCTGCGTTTCTGATGCCAGTCTTGCAGACGTGTAAAACCATCACGCCAGACCCTCGCGGGCAGACCTGTCAATCCCACAGCTAGGCGGGCGACAAAAGGTGGTGATGAAGAATACTCCGAATTTCTCATGAGCGGTGGGAAAATGTCGCATTCCGATAAAACTCCAAAGAGTAGGACGGAATCGACGAGAGGCTGCTCGCGCGGCTTCTCTGTACGTAGCTCAGAAACGCAGCGTTGGTGAGGACGATGCTTGAGGAAAGGAAAAAAGAAGAGAGAAAAATCAGGAACGAAATTTGGCTCTGTATTTTTTTTCGAGTCATAGCAAAATTATGGTGGGCTTATCGATAAAGCTAGTAGATGGGCCAATCAAAGTTGCGCCTTACTACCTATGTATCTATGTACCTATGTACCGACGTGAACTGTAGGTACCGAGCTAAATCGCATCAAGGTTAGATGTTTCTTTTCCACCCCATTGGCTATTTCATTTAAGGATCCAGACGTTGGCTTATCTTTATCTCTCTCTCTTTTTTTTTTTTTTTTTTTTTTTTTTTTTTTTTTTTTTTTATTTTTAATATATTATATAAAAAAAAAAAAAAAAAACCCGCGGGGGGGGGGGGGGGGGGGTCGCTTATTTA
>MU623681.1:0-17718 GCA_025201765.1 Daldinia sp. FL1419 | reverse complement strand
TATATTATAATATATAGTATAAATATGGTTGTTATAATTAGAATAATAATAACATCCATATTTAATAAATTTTAATTCTTTATAATATTTATAATTATATATATTAATTTATTTTTATTTTATAAATATTTTATTAAGTTTGGAATAATAAAGAAAAAATGATTAATAATTAATATTATGTTATTTTAATAATCTTATAAATAATAAAAAATTAATAATATATAATAAATTTATAAATAAAATAATTTAATTAATATAATAATAAAATTTAATATTAATAAAGCCTTTATAACATTTATTAATATTAATTATTTTATATTAAAATTATAAGGTTGGATTAAATGAATTTAAATAATATAAATAATACTAACCATTTCCCCAAATTAATTCAATAATTTAAATAAAAAAATAAATATAATTTCTAAAAAAAATAAAATTATTAAATAAGATTATATATTATTATATATTTTAAAATAATTAATTATTATATTTTTAAATAAAATTTAAACTATTAATTTACAAATTTTCACTTTTTATTTATTGATAGATTTTCTTTAATTATCTTCATATATTTTTAATAATATTTTTATTAATAGAATATATTTAATTCCAAAATACCCTAAATTATTAATATTAACCTTAATAACTATTAATTTATAATATTACAATATTATTTATTCCATTAGAACATTAATCTAATATCTTTTAAAATATAGATTTATATTATTTTATAAAAAAATTATTAATTAATTTAATATAAGTAGAAATAAAAGAAAGATTATAGAAAAGAATTAATCTTAATATATTTAAATATTTAAGATTATAATTTTAATTAACACTCATTAATATCATATAACCTTGCAAGAAAAAAAAATTATTAGTGTAAAAATGTTAATCGTATAACCATAATAGTATAGACCTACTTTAATCTTATATTTAATTCCACATATTTTAATCTCCAACCAAAATACATTCTTTTTTAAATTATACCATTTTTACTAAATTAATATAAATACCCTCATTTTTACTATTATATACAATAATACCTTATCCATCCAACAAAAAAACCTATAAAAATTATAAAAGGATTTATCCTATAAAAATTAATAAAGTTTTATAAAGTAATTTTAATTACATAATTATATTATCTTAATTGATTATAATAGAAAATTTGATTTAATTAAATAAAAATTAATTTTTAATTAGATAAAAATTAATTTTCAAAAGTTTATATATTAAATAGGAATTTAAATTTAAGGTTAATATTATTAAATAGAAGTTATAATAGAATAAAAGTTTTAATATATAAATAAATATAAAATAATTATATCCTAAAAGATAATATTAAAGTAATTAAATTAATATTTAAGAATTTAATCTAATTAAAAAATAATTATATTTTTTAAAGGTTTATATATTAAATAGGAATTTTAATAATTAAATATAAAATAATTATATTTTAAAAGAATATATTAAGGTAATTTAATGGAAGGTAATAGAGGTAATTATTTATTATAATAATTGGTACTTAAAAGATAAAATAGATAATATATTTAATAAAAGAATAAATTTATAAATAATTATACAAATTATAAAAAAAAATAATAATTTTGTAGAGTTTGATTTGATTAGATAAGAAAACCATTTTTAAAAGATTATTTATATCTAAAGAAGCCTGTGGAGATTTTAGAAGGGTTGGTTTTATGGAGGTTAATAAAGTCTTGTAAAGTATGTAGCTTTAATTATATAATTATATTATTAAATTAATTATTATAGAATAAGATTAATTGATCCTGAAAATTAAATTGGTTGCGAAGCGACCAGTCCAAAAATATTAATAAACATATTCATTTTAATATTAAAATATATATATTATAATACTTTTATTTATATTTTGCTTCCTAATAATATTCCAACTATTCTAATATTAGGTAAAATATCTTAAAATATATAAAAATATTAATTTTAAGGTAAAATATAGAAGGGAACTTAAAGCTATATCCATAAAATACTTATGATTATTATTAAAGATATTTATTATAATAAATATATAAAAAATTATTTAATTTATAAAAATATTAATAATTTAAAAATTATTAATTTTATTATAATTTATAAAATATTATATAATTAATAATTAAATTTAATTATTATTATTATATATATTATTAATATATTATATATATTATATATTAAAATTATTATTATTATTATTATTATTAATTTTATTATTATAACTAATTTTAATTCTTTTATAATTAATTAAAAAGATTATAAAATTCTTTTTAATATTTTCAATTTTTTATTTTTATATATATTAATACCATTTATTATATTTATTATGTTATTTATATATAAAATATTTGATAAATTAATAATTTAATTTATTATAAATAAAATATTTTTTATTTTTATTATTAAAATATATTTAGTTATTAAAATATTTATTTCTATTTTTATTTATTTAATAACGTTTTTAATTATTTTAATAAATTTAATTAATATAGTAATAATTATTTTTTATTTTATATTTATTGGGAAAACTTTGATATATATTATTTGTTATTATTTAAAGATTGGTACAAATATTTTTAAATATATTAAATTGTGGAAGGAAGATAGGTAAGAATGTTAGATATTTTTATATGATATGGTATAGGTTTTTTTTTAAAATAGATTTTTTTAATATAATTAATTAATAAATTTTTATAAATATATTATATTTAAATCATTAATATTTTAAGATATTTAGGTTAAGTTTTTTTAAGATTATTTTGTACAATATTTTTAATTATTATATTTTTCCATTTTAATATACATATTTAAAAACTTTTATTAATATAGAAGAAATTATTTATTTATTACTACCCCGATTTACCTAGAATATATTACAGGTATCCGGTCCATCTTTTGGTATTTGTTCTGGATAAAAACTGTATTCCGGAAAAAACCTATTTACTACCTATTTAAATAAATTACATTATTATAATTTTAATTTTATTTTATATTCTTATTAAAATTTACCTTTTAATAAAAATAATTAGATTTTAATATAGAAAAATATTTTATATATTATAATATTAATTATATAAAATGGTATGGTGGCAATTTGGATATAAAATAATAATAAAATCTAAAATAATTTTATTATTTTCTTTAATAAATAATAAAAATATTGCTACATTATAAAGAAATTATTCCAGAAAAGGGTTAAGGTATATGCAATTTATATAAAATATAAATATATGTGAATGACCTTATATTTCTATAAAAAGCCATTATTTATTCTTATTTTTACAACTTTTTTTTTAATATTATAATATTATATTTATTTTTCAAAATGGCTCAAAATGGTATTGCCAACCCATGGCCCTTCCCGGCTAACTTCAGTCCTCCTTGTATGCCTTGCTTGCTATAGAAGAAATTACATATTTTATTAATTATTATATTGAAATTAAAACCATATTATATAAAATATTTATAAACGAATTCCAAAATTATTCCTTTTAATATAATATTATAAATATTAATATATAAATTAGATTTAATGTTAAATTTATAACAATAAAATAAGAAGATTTAAACTTATTTATTTAATATTTTATATTTTATATTTTTAAACTTAAAATCATTATTAGAATATAACTTAATTAATAACTTAAAAAATTAAAATCTTTATATTACTAGTTATTCTTTTTATTTATAAATAAATAATCCTATAATAAACCATTATATTATTCTTAATAAAACCTCTATATTACTTATATATTAACCCTATTACATAAGGTTATTTATTAGAAACATCTAAATTGATTAAAATTAAAAAACTATTTAAATTTATTAAAATATTTAAAATATCTAAAGAATTATTTATTATTATTATGTTAGAGGGATTGGTTGTTATGATATTTAAGGAACTTATGGAGCTTATTAAGGTGCTAAAATTGGTTAAAATACTGAAATTAGGTAGGATATTTAAAGGATTAATTAAAGGTTCATAAATTATATTAAATAAAATTATATAATTATAATTAAGAATTTTAATATTAATGTTGCCATTACTAGTTCTACTTTAATTATAATAACTTTTATCATAATTTCCAATAAATATAAATATATTAAATTAATTAAAGATTTAAATTAAAATTTTTTTTAATAAATCATTTATTTTATTTTAAAAGAATTTAAAGAATAAATTTATATTAATAATAATTATAAATCTATATCTTTCTTATTTCATTAATTACGTCACAATCCTAACTAACCAATCAACTCCCAAAGAAATCCCCTACACTTTTAAACATTTTCAACTATTATATAATAATTTTCTATTGGAAACACATACAACCTATCTCAAAAAATCATGAATTTAGTTATTTTTTAAATAATATTAATTATTAGTATTTTTATGTAGGTTTTGAATTAATATAATAAATCAAAATAAATAAAGATTTTTTTTATGCCTTGTGTGTGTGTCTGTGGCTTTTTGTGGTGTACAACTCTAAACCGCACATTTACAATTAAACAAGAGTTTACATTAACAAATTCCCTAAAGATTGTTCAACCAAGATATTAAATAAAAGTTTTAATTAAACCGGAACTCTAATTCAACAAAAACTCTAATAACTAAATACAAAATAATTATATCCTAAAAAAAATAAATACTAAAATAATCAAATAAAAAACCAATAAATATAATTACTAACAATAATAACTAATGTTCAAAATAATATATTTAATTAAAGATAAGAGGGTTATAAATTATTGTGAGAAGTTATATAAAAGGTGATGTTTAAAGAGATTGATTTGATTAGATAAGAATAAACACTAAGGGACTTATATATTAAATAAAAACTATAATTAAACAAAAACTATAATAGCTACGTAAATACAAAGTAATTATATCCTAAAAAAAATATTCAAATTATCAAATAAATAAAAGGCTAATTAATAAAAATAATTGTTGGTACTTAAAATATAGAATGGATAATAAATATATTTAACAAAAAAAAGAAATCATAAACTATAATAAAAAACTATAAAAAAAACTAATAATTCTAAAAAACTTAACCTAATCAAACAAAAATCAACTCTTAAAGATTTATATATTAAATAAAAACTCAAATTCAAGGTTAATACTATTAAAAAGAAGTTGTAATAAAACAAGAACTCTAATAGTTAAGTAAATGTAAGGTAATTATATCCTAAAAGATAATATTAAAATAAAAAAATAAAAAAATTAATAAAAGTAACTGTTAGCAATGATAACTAATATTTAAAAAATAATATTCAATAAAAAAACAAATTTATAAATTATTATAAAAATTATAAAAATAAATAATGTTTTTATTAAACTTAATCTAATCAAATCAAAATTAACTTTTAAAAACCTATATATTAAATAAGAACTTTAATTCAAGGTTAATCCAAAACAAAATCCAATATATTATACTAAAACTTTCCAATAAATTACTATATAAAATTGATAAATAATTAATAAATAATTAATAAAAACTAATAAAAGTTAATAAAAGCTAATAAAGTAGTTGATAAGCTAATAAAGAATAAAAAAACATATTAAAAATTTAAAGTTTAAAAAAATATTTATGATTGGGTGTATTTTTTTCATTAGTAAGAATTTAAACTAATCAAGCAGGAAAACAATTTTTAAGGGTTTATTTATATTGTATATGAGTTCTAATAACTCTTACAAAATATACCCTAACCCTACACTTTTATCGTACAAAATTTTATGGTTTTAAAAATTGACGATTTTATCTTTGAGAATTTAAGTTGATCAAACAAGAAAATAATTTTTGGAGGTTTATTTATATTAAATATAAACTCTAATTGAATAGGAGTTCTTGCAGGACATACCCTAACCCTATATTTTTATTGTATAAAATTTTATGGGTTTAAAAATTAATAATTTTATTCTTAAGAATTTAAGTTGATTAGATAGGAAAATAATTTTTGGAGGTTTATTTATGTTAAATAAAAACTCTAATTAAACAAAAACTCTAATAGTTTTTGTAGGATATGTCTTGCAGTTTTATTGTATAAAACTCTATATAAAAATTAATACTTAAGTACATCCTAACTTAAACTGATTAGATAAGAAAACAACTTTTGAGGGTTTATTTATGTATTAAAAAGTTTGTGGAAATTTTAGAAGGGTTGGTTCCATGGAGGTTAATAAGGTTTTGTAGTTTTAATTATGTAATTACACTACAACCCTCTATAACCCCCCCCCTTTTTTTAAAAAAAAAATAATTTATATAATTAAGGTAATTCAGTTATAAAAATAATTAAAAAAAAATTTAATTAAAAATATAAGAATAATTTTATTAGTTTTAATAGTTTTTGTAGGATATGTCCTATAATTTAACTACCTCATAACAAATTATATTTTAAGAAATGTGTTAAAGTGATCAAATAAAAGATTAATAAAAATAACTGCTTACAATAGTAATTAGTGTTTAGGAAATAAAATAAATAATATATTCAACAAAAAAGCAAATTCATAAACTATTGTAAAAACTATAAAAAAAAATAATAATTCTATAGAGTTTGATTTGATTAGATAAGGATTAACCTTTAAAAGTTTATATATTAAATAGGAATTTTAATAACTCCTATAAAATACACCTTACATTTTAGTTACCCTATAATTATTTTTTGGAGGATGTAGGTAGGTATTAAGGTAATTAAATAAAATGTTAATTAATAAAGGTAATTACTAATACTTAAGAGGTAGAATAAATAATATATTTAATAAAAGAAAAAAATTATAAATTATAGTAAAAAATTATATAAAAAATGATATTTAAAAGGTTTAATTTAATTAAATAAGAATTAATTTTTGAGGGTTTATATATTAAATGTAAGTTTTAATAGTTCTTATAAAATATGCCTTACACTTTAACTACCCTATAATAGGTCAGAGGTTATATAAGAAAAAGGATGTAAAATAATTATATTTTAAGGAGTAGAATAAAATGATTAGGTAAAATAAATTATTATATGTAATTGTTTATAAATGGTAATAATTTATAAGAAGTTATATTTAAGAAAGGATTGAAATTATATATTGTTGTATAAAACTCTTTAAAAAAATTAATTTTGTAAAATTTGAAGAGTTTGTATTAATTAGATAAGAAAAATAATTTTTGAAAACCTATTTATATTTAAAAGAGTTATGGAAACCTAGGAGGTTTGGTTTTAAGGAGGTTAATAGGGTTTTTGCAGGGTAATATTTATTATATAAATATATTATTTTAATTATTATAATTTAAATAAATTGAAATAATAAATATAATAATAAATATATTATTTTAATTTAATAAAAAATTTTTTAAATTTAGAAATTATATTTATTATTAAATATTTAATTAATAATTATAGAATAAAAATAATTAGTTATGAAAGGAAAGCTGGTTGCGAAGCAACCAACCCCAAAAAACTAGTATATATATATATATATTATTTTATATTATTTTAATAAAACATTATAAAATCTAAAATATTCCTTAACTTTAATACATAATAAATATTGAATTTTAACAAAATGAACTAAAATCTAACTATAAAAATCATTTTTAAAAACATACCACAAACTTTTATCAATTATATCTTCATTATAACTTATTATATTTTTAATTATATATATATTAATTCAAATTATTAACACAATTATTATATTATTTATAATAAAATTAATATCTAATTATTTATTATTAATATATTTCAATTAAAATTCTTCTACTAATTCAATTATATTAAATACTAATTGTAATGAATTTAAAAAAATAAATAAAATGTAATATTATAATTAAAATAATAAAATATAAATTATTATAATAAAAGAATAATAAAAGAAAAAATAAGTGAATATATTATGCCTTAAATTTTCTTAAGGTTTTGTGTTGGAAGATTATTGATATGGGTAGAGAAAAAAATAACCTTATTAAGTATATTAACCTTTTAAATTAACCTTATAATTTTTAAATTTTAAATAATTTTATATATTTAATTTTTTAAAATTTTATTAATTTTCTTTATTTAATTAAAATATCAAAACATTTTTTTAAATAAAAAATTTTTGGATTTTAAGGGTTTTATAAATTATTTATATTTATTAACCAAATATATAAATTTTTTTCTAATTGGCCAACCATGTTAGCCTTTTCTAATTGGTTAATCTTACCATCTAGCCATATCCTAATTAATTAACCTTATACTTAGTTACATATTGAATTACGTAGCGTAATTACATAATTAAAGTTATTTTTAACTTCTATAAAACAACCTCTTTTAAGGTTTCCACAAGCTTTTTCTGGATATAAATAAGCCTTCAAAAGTTGTTTCTTGTCTGATCAGCATATCATCGCCCTATGAAGCATATCATTGCCTTATAAAGCATCCCTACCAACCCCACTAGCACCTCTATCAACACCCTTCATAGACACCATACATCAAGACCCTCCTACTATCAAGTATACAATCAGACGAAAAAAACACTTATTGGCCTTTACTATAATTACAATAGTTACAACTTTGGTTAGGAATATATATTAAACCAATTAAAGTTTTTTATTATTATTATTTAAATTTTTTTTTCTTTTGTTTTTAAATTTTATATATATAAAGATTAATTGATGATTAAATTATTATATTTGTTATACAATAATATTTTAATGTTATTATCTTTTTTTTTACATTTAAACTAAAAATATTTTTCTTGTTAATTTTTAATTATTATATTTATTAATAGTTAGGGAACTTTTTTTAGTTATATCTTCACAAATAGTTAACATACAATCAACCTAAATATGAAAGAATTTAAGTTTTGGAGTCTGAAGGTTATATTTAGTTATAATATATAAATAATTATTATAATTATTTTTATTAAAAAGAATATGGTAATTAAAAAATAACCATATACTAATATAAGTCTTAAAATTAAACAATTAAAAATGTTCTTTGCAGAGTTTATAAAGAACCTTATTTAAAAAACTAAATGCTTAAATTATTAAATCTTTTATATAATAAAAATTAATTAAGATTTTGATTATATATTTATTAATAAAGTTATTTCCATAAATATCAACATATAAAATAAATAATATATATTTAAATGATTATAATAGAATAATATTATAATAATAAGGATAATAAGGATTATTTTTCTAAAAATTAGTATTAATAATTTTTTAATAAATATATTAATTAAATCTAGTATTGTTTAGGATTTCAAATTTTATTATATTAAATATTTAGATATATTAATTAATTAAGATTTATTTAGAATATTTTAAAAAAATCATTTATAAAATAATGAAAGTTGAGGAGAGGACCATTAATATAAATAATTGATTTCTAATATTTTTTAAATTTATTAATATTATTAGTTTAATTAAATCATATTATTAAAATATGATTAAATGATGGAATAATAGTAAAAGATTAATTATTTAAATTATTATTATTAATATTAATTATTAATAATAATATTAATAAAAAATTATTACTTAAAAAACTTATATTTATTAATTTAAATTAAGAAAATATTTTATAAATTTATTAATTAATATTTAATTAAATGTAATAAAAAATTTTAGAATAAATAAGTTAAAAGGTTAAAAAATAAATCTTGGGGAAAGAAGAAAGTAAGAAAGAAAGAAAGAGAGAGAGGAAGGATAAAAGTTATAATATTGAATTATGGTGTATTAAAATAAAAAATGTTATTTATGATTAATATAATTAAATTATTAAAGAATACTATTTAATATTTACATATAAATTTAAATATATATATTATATAAAAATTACAATTATAATTAATAAGTATTTATTAATTTAAGTAGTGATGATTATGGAATTAAAATATAAAATATTGTTAATTTATTTTTATTCTTAATATTCTTTTATTTTTGTAATATTCTTTTATTTTTTTTATAGTATAAATTATATTTTTTATAAACTTATATTCCACCTAATCAGGTTAAGGATATTTATATAACACATTTTAATACCAATATTATCATTAGTTATTAATATTAGTTTAGTAATATCCCATAATATTAAATTATTATTAAATTAATAATATAATTAATTTATCAATTTTAGGTATTTATAATGAAGTAATTAAATAATTATAGATGTTGATAAATATTATTTATTTAATTAAATATAATAAATTAGTTAATTATAAAAATCCATCCCCTTAACTAAATATAACTATTAAAAAAATAAGAAGCCTTATGCTTATATTTGATTATTTTGTTGGGAATGTTATAATATTATTAGGAATTAATACAAACTATTGGCACAATAACCTATTATTAATGGTAGTATAAGTTTTATAATTGTACATTAAAAAATAATAATTAAATGATTTGTATATTATAGCTTTTAAGAACTAATTATACACAATATGCCTAATTAGGGAGTGTTCTACGAGAAAAAAATTAATATAAACTTTAAGATATAATTCTAAAAGAAATTTTAACTTATTAATATTTAAAATTATATAATAAGATACTTGAATATTTTTCTTATTAATGTATATTGATTTGTTTAATCTAAAACATATATAAATAATAAAGATTTATAATTAGAATCACTTTCTTTTTACAACTTATACTTTAAAAAAATATTATTTATAAATTATTAATTTAATTTGTTAAAAATTAGAGTAGTAAGTTGATTATATTAGAAAATAAATAATTATAACATTTAAGAAATTGGGAAAATTAATTCTTAAGGAATTATACACAATTCCTATAATTATTCAGAGAAATAGTTGGTTTTATAGATTTTGGTATGTTTATATATTATATATAATCAAATATAGGTTTTAAAAGTTAATCATTATAGTTAAAAATAATAACCATTATAAAATATTTAATAATTATATAAAATCATTAACCAAATTAATAATAATATAAATGATCAACAACCCCATACTAATAGTAATATTAATATCAATAATTATTAAGATTTTTAAAATAATTAAGAATGAAGATTTATTGTTAAGGTAGGTATCTTAAAAGAAGATGCCTAAAACAGATAAAACTATTTATTTATTTAAAAATAAATTAATTAAAATAAAAAATATAAAAAAAATAATAAATATATATTAAAATTAACCTTAAATAATATTCTTAAAAACTTATAATTAAATAATTATATAATATATGGATTATAATATATTATTTATTTTTTTAAAAAAAAGACCTAATTTATATATATAACCTAAAAAAACATTAATAAAGTTAATAATTAGACCATAACCAAGCATATTTTTAGAATGGTCCGGATGGGAAGAATTTAAAAGAATTTTTAATTATATATAATTAAATAACAAATAATCAACTTAATAAACAAATAAACAAAATTAAAAAACATTAAATAGAGATAAAAAATGTTTAAAGGTTAAAGAATAAAAATATAACAACTAAAAGATTTAGGAGATTAAGATTTTTCTTTTAATTTATATGGAATTTAATTAGTTTCTTTAGAATATTTTTCTGATTTATTTTATTAAAATTAATTTGTTAATAAATAATATTGTTAATTTTAAAGAATTTTAAATTAGGGTAATATAATTACATAATTAAAGTTATCCTTATGGAACTAACCCTTCTAAAATTTTTACAAGTTTTTTTAGATATAAATAGGTTTTTAAGGGTTGTTTTCTTATTTGATCAACTTAAATTCTTAAATATAAAATTATTAAATTTTTTATAAAATTTTATATAATAAAAATACAGGACATATTTTATAAGAATTATTAAAATTTTTATTTAATGGTAATAATTCTATAATTAGTTGAGATTAGTTAATTAAAAAAAATAAATTTAATTATAAATTTATAATATTTTATTAAGATTTTATTAATTATTTATATTAAATAAGAATTTTATAATAAATTAAAGGTTGTATAAGTTTAAGAATATAAAGTAATTATATTTTGAGGAATATAATTTGTTAGAATGTGTGTGGTTGGTATATAGGGATATAATATACCTTATATTTATGATTTTATATATTATAAATATATTTATTTATTTTTTAAAATAGATTTGATAATATAAATAATTTATTTTATATATATATTTTATTTTAATATAATTGAATAATTAGGTAAAAAAATTATTATATATAATTATTTACTAATAATAGTATATTATAGGAAAATATATTTAAAAGAAGGATTGAAATTGTATATTATTATATGAAAGTTTTATAATAGTGATTTTTAAAGGATTATGATAAATTTAACCTGATTAGACAAGGAAGATAACTTTTGAGGGCCTATTTATGTCCAAAAGAACTATAGAGATCTAGAAGGGTTAGTTCTAAGGAGGCTAATAGGGTCTCTGCAGGGTAATATTAGACAAAAACTTTGATAGTTTTTGCAGGATATGCCCTGCACTTTAATTAACCTATAATAATTAAAGGTTGAATAAATTTGAAGGTGCAGGGTTATTATATTTTTAAAAAAATAAAATAATTAGAAAAAAAAATAAATATATATGATTATTTACCAATAATAACGTATTTTAAAAGAATATCTTTAAAAAAAGAAATAGAAATTGTATATTCTTATATAAAGATTTTATGAAAAAACTAATTTTTAAAACCTTATAAACCTCTTCTAATCAAATAAGAAAGATAATTTTCAAGGGCTTATTTATATTCCAAAGAATTATAGAAACCTGGAAGATTTGGTTCTAAAGAGGTTAATAAGGTTTTTACAAGGTAATATCTATTATCTAATCACTTTATATTAATTTAATATTTATTACTTAATTATATTTTCTTAATTTAATATAATATATATTAATTATTTTATTAATTTTTTATAATAATTTCTAAAAAATTTTAATATAATAATATAATTTCATTTTAATAAAAGATCTTATTTAAAAACTTAAGAATTGTATTAGCCCTTGGGATGATCTTTAATTATAAAAAGAGAAATTATATTAGTCTTACTTTATAAAATTGCTTCACAAGGTGTTGAACTATTCTTTCCTTAGGTGCTGAACTTTCAGGCAATAACGGTTATAATACATAAAACTTTTTTTTTAAGTGAAATTAAAAAGAAAATTTAAATAAAATTTAAAGTTTATTAATAAAATAAAAATATAACGCAATTTTTAATATTATTATCTTTTTTTAATATATTATAATATTATAATAAATATAAATTTATAATAAATATATAATAATTTAATTAATATAAATTCTTTTAAAATTATTTCATTAATAAAAGAAATTTTAATATTATTTATTTATATATAATAAATATATATTTTAAATTATAAATTTAATATTAAAATTATTTTTATTTTTTAAAAATCTTAATTTTTTATAGAATATTTTTAAAATTATATATAATAATATAAAATTCCAGATTTAAAATTATTTATTAAAACATAAAATCTTGAAATTGTTTACCTTTTTTTATTAAAATTTAATATTGAAGTTATTTTTTTTCTTTTAAATATCTAATTAATTTATAATTAATTTATAATTAATTTATAATTAATTTATAATTAATTATTAATTAATTTAATATTAATTATTAATTAATATTAAATAAATAAGATATTATTATATATAATAATAAAAATGAAAATATTTAAATATATTTTAATTAGAAATTAAAATATATAAAATTAAATATAGGATTAAAATAGGCCTGTACCACCATGGTTATATAACCAACATTCCCATAAGATATATCCTACTTTATATTTAAATTATTTTATAATAAATTATATTTTGAAGAAGGTATTAAAATAATTAAATAAAAGAATTAATAAGTGTAATTGTTGGTAATAATAGTAAATGTTTAATAGGTAGAGTAAATAATATATTTAATTAGTGATGGTTGTATGCTACCAGGCATCGTAGACCCCTGTAGCAAGCAAAGGAAGTATTACATAATTAATATATTATGTATATAAGGGTTCTAAACTTGTCAAGTTCAGAGTAGATAGCTCTTCTCTCAAGGATTTATGAATATATAGGTCTTATTATATTGTTTTACTTGTTACTTGCTTTTGTTGTTATTTCTCTTATATGTACGTTTAGCCCAACAATTAGAGATAAGGTTATAAATTATTGTAAGAAATTATAAGAAAAGTTGAATAAATTAATGTTGAAGAATTTGATTTAATTAAATTAAAAAGATAATTTTTGATTACCTATATATTAAAAAGGAGTTTTAATAGTTTTTGTAGGATATACCTTATATTTTAATTATTTTATGATTAATTATATTTTAAGAAGGGTAAATATTTAACTAATTAAATATAAGATTAATAGAAGTAATTGTTAATAATGGTAGTTGGTATTTAAAATGATATATTTAATTAATAAAAAGATTATATATTATTGTAAAAAATTATGAAAAAAATTGATTATTTTGAAGAATTTAATTTAATTAAATAAGAATTCACTTTTGGAAGTTTATAAATTAAATAGGAGTTTTAATTTAAGGTTAATACTATTTAATAGGAATTTTAATAGCTTTTACAAAATATTCCTTATATTTCAGTTACTTTATTATAAATTGTATTTTATAGAAGATATTAAAATGATTAAATAAAAGGTTAATAATAATAATTATTAGAAATGGTAATTAGTGTTTAAAAAGTAGAATAGATAATATATTTAATAAGAAAGTAAATTTATAAATTATTGTAAGAATTATAAAAAAGAGTAATAATTTTGTAAAGTTTGATTTGATTAGATAAGAATTATTTTTAAGGGTTTATTTATATTTTAAAAGTTTTGTGGAAATCCTAAAAAAGTTAGTTTTATACTTAAAAGCTAATAGTAAATAGGAACTTTAATAGTTTTTATAGGATATTTCTTTGTATTTTAATTATTTTATCCAAGACGAAGTCCGGTATATTATACTGAAACTCTTCCAATAAATTACTATGTATAATTAATAAGAAATTGATAATAATTGATAATCGCACGGACCACCCACTAAAAAAATCCACCCATATAAGCCACATTTACCCACGCCACACCACATCCACCAGCCACTACAGGGTAGTTTCTGAGGGACTAAGCAGATTTCAACAAAACTTTAAGTTTTTTTTTTTTTTTTTTTTTTTTAAATAAAAAAGAACGTTTTAAATTTCCAAAAAAAATAATTAAAGTAATATTTTTTTGCGGGCTTCGGGATGGACCCATCGGTCACGTATGACCGATTTGTTATAATAATTTAAAAAGTTATTTAAATCAAATTAAATCTATTAAATCTATTAAATCTATTGAAAATAATTTAAATAAATTACACTTATTCGATACCCGGACTTCGTCCGCTTCCTATTGGAATTAAATTACACTTTTGGCTACCGGCTTCGTCCTGGATTTAATTTTAATAAGTTAAAGGTTGTATATTGAATAAAAGTTTTAATAGTTTTTATAGGATATGCTTTATATTTTAATTAATTAATAATAGGTTAGAGGTTGTATGAAAGAGAGGATGTAAAGTAATTATATTTTAAAGAAGGGAATATAATGATTATATGGAGAAATAAATATATGTGATTATTTGTAAATGGTTATAATTTATAGGAAATTATATTTAAAAAAGGATTGAAATTGTATATTATTGTATAAAGTTTTATGAAGAAATTGATCTTGTAGAATTTGAAGAGCCTATATTAATTAGATAAGAAAAGCAATTTTTGAGAGTTTATTTATATTTAAAAGAATTATGGAGGCTTAGGAGGTTTGGTTATAAGGAGGTTAATAGGGTCTTTATAGAATAATATTTATTATATAAACATATTATTTTAATTTATTATAATTTAGGTAAATTAGAATAATAAGTATAATAATAATTATATTATTGTTTTTAATTTAAAAATTATATTTATTATTAAGTATTTAATTAATAATTATATAATAAAAATAATTAATTCTAAAAGTAAAGTTGGTTGTGAAGTGATTAGCCTTAAAAAACTAGTATTATTATTATTTTAATTATAATAATTATCCAGGACGAAGTCCGGTGTATTATACTGAAACTTTCCAATAAATTACTATGTGAAATTGATAAGAAATTGATAAGAAATTGATAAGTAATTGATAATAATTGATAAGAGCTGATAAGGTGGTTGATAAGCTGATAAGGGGTAAAAAACCACACTAAAAATTTAAAGTTTAAGAAAACATTTATGATTGGGTGCATCCTTATTTGAGCTGATCAGACAGGAAACAACTTATTTATGTTGAATTTAAGCTCTAATAGCTCCTGCAAGATATGCCCTAACCCTACACTTTTATCGTACAAAATTCTATGGTTTTAAAAATTGACGATTCTATCCTTAAGAACTTGAGCTGATCAGACAGGAAAACAACTTCTGGAGGTTTATTTATGTTGAATTTGAACTCTAATAGCTCCTGCAGGATATGCCCTGCAGTTTTATCGTACAAATCTCTATGGAAAACTGACGATTCTATGCTTGAGAACTGGAGCTGATCAGACAGGAAACAACTTATTTATGTTGAACAAGAGCTCTAATTGAACAGGAGCTCCTGCAGGACATGCCCTAACCCTACACTTTTATCGTACAAATCTCTATGGAAAAATTGACGATTCTACCTTTGAGAAATTGAGCTGATCAGATAGGAAAACAACTTTTGGAGGTTTATTTATGTTGAACAGGAGCTCTAATTGAACAGGAGCTCTAATAGCTCCTGCAGGATATGCCCTGCAGTTTTATCGTACAAATCTCTATCGAAAACTGACGATTTTGTGCTTGAGAACTTGAGCTGATCAAACCAAAATCAACACTTGAGGGCCTATATATTGAACATGAGCTCGAATTGAACAAGAGCTCGAATTGAACAGGAGCTCGAATTGAACAGGAGCTCGAATTGAACAGGAGCTCCTGCAGTTTTATCGTACGAAGCTCTATGGAAAACTAATGATTCTATACTTGAGAACTTGAACTGATCAAACAGAAAACAACTTCTGGAGGTTTATTTACGTTGAATAGGAGCTCTAATAGCTCCTACAGGATATGCCCTGCACTTCATCGTACGAATCTCCATGGAAAAACTGATGATTCTATGCTTGAGAACTGGAGCTGATCAGACAGGAAACAACTTCTGGGGGCTTATTTATGTTGAATATGGGCTCTAATTGAATAGGAGCTCCTACAGGACATGCCCTGGGGTTTTATCGTACGAAGCTCTATGGAAAAACAGATGCTTGGGTACATCCTAACTTGAGCTGATCAGACAAGAAAACAACTTCTAAGGAGCTCTAATAGCTCCTGCAGGATATGCCCTGCAGTTTTATCGTACAAATCTCTATGGAAAACTGACGATTCTATGTATGAGAGCTTGAGCTGATCAGACAGGAAAACAACTCTTGAGGGCTTATTTACGTATCAAAAAGCCTGTAGAAGGGTTAGATTGGCGGACTTCGTCCTGGCCCTGTCACCCCAACTCGTTGTTATAGAAAAACTGATGATTCTATGCTTGAGAACTTGAGCTGATCAGATAAAAAAACAACTTTTGAGGGCTTATTTACATATTAAAAAGCTTGTGGAAACCTTAGAAGGGTTGGTTCTATGGAGGAGGCTAATAAGGTCTTACAGCTTCAATTACGTAATTACGCTACAACCCTCTGTTGGCGGGGGGGGGGGGGGGGGCGGCGGGCGGGGGGGCGCC
>MU623680.1:0-17842 GCA_025201765.1 Daldinia sp. FL1419 | reverse complement strand
AATTTCCTATATTATAATATAAAATGAATAAATAATAAAAATTAATTCTAATTAATTTCAAAATTAAATAAAATTAATAAAAATTCATAAAAATTATAAATTTATATTATAAATAAAATTATAAATAACATTTAAAAATTTACAAAATTATTTACTAATATATTATTTATTAATTTCCTATATTATAATATAAAATAAATAAATAATAAAAATTAATTTTAATTAATATTAAAATTAAATAAAATTAATAAATATTTAATATTATAAATAATTAAATAACTTTATAAAAATACAAAAGTTCTTATAACTTCCCATATTATAAAAATTAATAATTAATAATATATATTAATTTTAATCAAATAATTTTTAAAGGAATTTGTTAATATAAATTCTTATTTAATAATATAATATTTAAGTTTAAAAATATAAAAGGTTTCACACTACAAAAAGCTACAGGTACGCATATAGAGTATATTAAAATTTAAAATTATTTTAATTTATTATATTAATTTAAAATTTATTTAAAAATATTAATAATTAATATTATTTAAAAATTAATTAAATTTGTAATTCTTTAAGATAGTTTATATATGTTTTTAATTGGAGGCAGTTGTACAATAGCAGAAAATGTCTGAAATTGTGGGGGATTTCTCTGGGAGCTGATTGGTTAGTCAGGATTGTGGCGCAACTAATGAAATAAGAAAGACATAGATATTAATATATTTAAACTTATTATAAATATAAAAATAATAAGTGAAGATAGAAATAGAAGGATAAAATTGGAAGAAGATGTTATTTCAATTGGTTATGGAATCTTATTAAAAAGGCTTTTTTAAATAATAACAATATTATTAAAATTAAATATACTTTTAAAAATTATATTTATTAAAATATAATTATAATTGTAATATTAAAGTATAATTATAATTTCACTCCCATTTTTATCCAAAATCAAACTAACTCTTTAATTACATATTTTACGAACTATATTACAAAAATTGAATAACTTATTCTTCAATAAATGATTCTTATTTAAATTATTTTAAAAATAAAAAATAATCTTCTTTCTTTTATTAATCCCAATAATCTTATAAAAATAATTTATAATTTAACATTCAAAATATTAAATTATATTTTTTTAACTATAAATTATTATTTTTTAATATTTATAATTATATTTTCAATTATGATATAAAATATTTATCAATTTTAAAATGAAATTAATTAAATATCAATACTATATATTAAATAATTTATTAGAAATGATTATACCTCTAAAAATTAACTTCCAAGAAGTTGGATAATAATAAAAAAATTAATTATAAAATAATATTATTATTAAATTATTCAAATTTACAATTAAATATATATAATGTTTAGATTTTTTATAAATTTCTTTTTTAATATATATTCCTTTATGATTGTTTTTTAATTATTAAAATTGAAATAAAAACTAAATGAAGATAGATAAAGTAATATGTTAAATTTAATAATAAATTAAAAAAGGATATAATTATGCCTATATTAATTAGATTATATTTATAGGTTTTTCAGAATAAATTAAAATATTATTAAAATATTATTCTTTATTTAATATTATTTATTTTTTAAGAAGATTTTATCTTTTTAAAATTTAATTTTTATAAAGATATTTAAAAATATTTTTTTAATAATATTCTTTTATAAATTATGTTTTATAATTATAACCTTAATATATTAAAGAAGAATAAAGAAGATATTAATCAGGATAAAAAAAATTAAAAAATTAGGTTTAAAGGTTATAATATTATTAATAATAAAAATTCATTATTTAGGAATAATAAAAATAGAGTTTTATAAAATAATAAAAAGCTTAATCTATAAATATATAAATTTAAAGAATTTAAGTTCTTTATTTTAATTATTATTAATTATATTAATAATTTTTTGTAACAAAAAAATAATTTATTTAAAAATAATATAAATAATTTAATAAAATTTATTATAATTAATAAATTTGTAAAAATATTTTTTTATTTTTAACCTTAAAATTAAATATTTTTGAATATTTAATTCAAAATTCCAATATTAATAATATTATATTATCTTTATATGGTAAGGAACATATTTAAAATGTGATTTACTAAAGTATAAAAAAATAGAAAACTAAATTTAAAGATATAAATAATTTTAAATTCTAAGAAATAGTAGGTAAAATTGATAAGATTGAATATATTAATGGAGGTAATTTAAATCCTATATTATTTTAATTTATAAATAAAGATTTTATAAGAATAAATTATAATTTAAATATTTATAATATTCTTCTTCTAAATTAAATAAGTATATTTAATAAACCAACAATATTAAACATTAAATATGATCTTAAATAATTTTAGATTAATACTACATCTATATTATATAAAAAAAAAATTTTAAATATAAAATAATTTATTTTATTAAATATTATTTTATATTATTTTAATAAAATTAATTTATATAAATTAATTAAAATTACCTATAGAAATAATTAATATTAATTATTATATTATTTAAATAACAAAAGTAAAATTAATAAAAATATCATTATTAAAATTTTAATTAAAATGTTAAATGGAAAGAATGTAAAGAAAAGAATTATGGTAACAATAATAATTGGATATACTAATATGTATCTTGATGGTATCATTATTTATTCTGTTATTGGTATATTTGGTATTGGTAAATTATGCAAAATCTATCCCGAAAGAATAGTTATATTAAAAGAAATTAATATTTTAGTTATTAATGAGTATAATATAATATTAAGGTATAATTTATTAAAAATTCATAATTAATTTTAGAAAAATTCTGATTAATCTAATGAAGATTTTGGAGGTATTATTATTATTATTTTATATAATAATTCTTATTAATTTAAGTTTTTTTTGGATTATTGTTACTATATTAAAATAAATTAATATTTATAATGAAATTAAATTTATTTAACAAATTTTTTAAATATTAAGTGAAAGATGATATTTATTATCTTAATTATCAATTATATTTAAAATTTATATTTATTATTTTCCTTAATAAATAAATAAAGATAATAAATCTTATATTTAATTTTTTATTAAAATATTTAAAGAATGGAATATAAATAAAAGAAAATGCTTATATTTTAAATTTAAGAGTTATAATAAAGGAAAATATTTTATTAAATAATAATATTAAGGTTATTATTTAAATAAATAAGATTTATTATAATATGAATTTTTAGGTTATAATTATCTTTATAAAAGTAAATAAATAAAACGTGTATATCTTTTTATTAGAATATATCCCAAAGCCACCTAACTAAATTGTAATTTTTGAAATAGCTTATTAAATAATAGATAATCTTTTATTAAAAATTCTAATATATTTATTTTTTATTAAAGGTATATTAATAGGTATTATTAAAAATAGGTTTTAAAGATTGAAAGTTGTGAATAAGGTGTAATATATTATGGAAAGATTTATATTAAATATAAATTTAATTATATATATGGTGGATTTGATTATTTTAATTTGTATGAAATCCTTTGATGTAATATTGTTATTATTTGTAATTATATAAGGGTCAAGTTTTAGTAATTTTTGTGTTGGGTTTTTTCCAATTATATTGAAAAGGATAATCACTGCTAAATCTTTTAATTTATTATTAAGATTATTTAATTAAATTGATTTTATATTAATTTTTAAATATGTAATTATTAATTATAAATTTTAAGGTTAAATATATTGATGTAAATTTATTAGTTTGATATTATGGTTTTTAGATTGAAAAGGTTCTGATTTTATGATTATATACATCTAACTCTTTTATGTTATAAATTTTAAAAACCTTTTTTTATTATTGAAGATTAATGTTGATTATTATATGTTATTAAGATTGCTTTATATAATAATATTTAATATAAATAAATTAAAGAAATTTGTAAAAAGCATTTTTATAATATGTTAACTTATAATATTATGTAATTTAATTATAATAGAATATACAAGATTATTTTATATACTTTTATATAAAATATAAATATTTAATTAAAAAATAAAATATTATTTTTTTATTTTATTAATGTATTTATTTAATTTATATTATATAAGTTGATAAATTATAAATATAATAGGAAAAGAAAGAGTTTGGTTGTAAGTAAGGTTAAAAAATTTAGTGTAATAGTAAGTTTATAGCTAAGGTAAGGCTAATATAAGTTTAAAATTGGTTAATTAAAAAAAGGTTGATGAGGTTAGGGTTAAAACGGGTTAAGATTGGTTAAGTAGGATAGATGTGGTTGGGTATATAACTAACCAAGTAGAAAAGGCTGGCATAATTGGTCAATTAGAAAAAAGTTTATATATTTGGGCAATAAAATGTAAATAATTTATAAAATTTTTAAACCCCAAATTTTTAAAAATTAAAAAATATTTTAATATAGTAAAAAAGGTAAAGAAATTTAATAAAATAAAAAAGAAATTTAAATATATAAAATTATTTAAGAATTAGAAATTATAAGGTTAATTTAAGAGGTTAATATATTAAATAAAATATATTTTTTTCATTACCCATATAATTTTATTATAATAAAAAACCTTAAGAAAGCTTAAGGCAAAGCAAATTTATTCAAATTCCAGACTTATCTATCCACCATCCATACATCACCCATTTTATCTCTTCCCAATAACACTGCCATTGCGCATATAATATAATGCCTTTCCAATATTTATTGCAATATTAGATTTCTAATAAATCAAATTATATGACTTTTTACGAAAATTTCGTAAAGAAACTATCAAAACCGAAAAGTCTCCTTCAAAATATATATTATAATATTATCCAAATTTTTAAAATATAAAATAATAATTTTAATAATATTATAAATTATTATTTAATTATTTAAATAATATATTTCTAAAATAATATTATAAAATAAATAAATAACATAATAGTAAAAGATAACTTATAAAAATAATTATTATGAAAAGTATTATTTTTTAAATATTTAAATAAAGATTATTTTTCATATTTAATTTAAAAATTAAAATAATTAAAAATTAAAGATTTTATAAAAAATAATTATCTTAAAAATTTTAATTATTTATTATTAATAATATTATTGGAATCACCTTTATTAAGTATTAATAATATATTATTAATATCTTTCTTAAATAATTTAAATATAAATTATTTTGATTTTGAAATTATTATTTTATAAAACTTACTACAACATTTTAATATTTTATTTAAAGTATTTATTCTAGATTTATTAAATAAAAATTTAAACATTAATTTAATAATAATCCTAAATTAAATTATATATTTTATAATTATATTAAATTAGATATTTCAATTATTTAATTTATTAATTGTAGGAATAAAGTAATTTTATTAAAGTAAATTAATGGGGATTTTTAAAATATTATAAAATCCCTTCTAATATTTTATTAATAATTTTAGAAATAAAGATAGCCATTATAAATTTAAATAATATTATTAAATTAAAATTAATAAATAAATAATTGATATTTAAGAGAGATATATCTAATTATTTAATAATATAAGGGTATAAAAGGATGTTTTTAGGAGGTATTAATAAAATAGCCCTAATAGCAAAAATAAAAAGAACCTTTAAAGGCTTTTTACTAATTAAATAGTATAAAGAGATCAAATATTAATAAAATTCATAGGATAAGGTATATGAATATATAAAATACTACTTGAAATCTTTTTAAAAATATGGTAATTAATAAGAATATTATAATTAAACTTTAAAAAGCCTTTAAAAAAGAATATAAATTATAAGGGAATATAATATTTTAAAATTTAATATTTAAATAAAATATTATTTTATTAAATTTTAAAAGATTAGTTATAATATTGTTATTAAAGTTATAATAATTTTAAATTAATTTTTAAAAATTAAATTAAATTTATATAATTAATAAATTTTATTTAATTAATAAATTCCTTGATATTTTAAGAAATAATTATAATATATTCTTTAATATTTTTTTTAAAATTATAATATTATTCCTTTATAAAATAATATTAATTAAATTATTAAAATTATTATTAATAAAAATAATATTATTAAATTAATTTAATAAAATAAATAAATCTAAAAGTTCAAAATTAAGGATAGTATAATAGTTTTAATCAATTACCTTAATAAAGGCAAAAAGCATTAAAAAAATTAAATCCTACATACACTAATTATATAACTATAAAATATTGCATTATAACCCACAATCATACCAAATATTTCTGGGAATATCCAAAACTATAATCACAAAATTAATAAAATAATATAAAGAATAACCTTAAAAAAATTTGAAAAAAAAAGAAAGTTTATTATTATAATGTTAATTTATAAGAATTCTTAGAACATACCAAAACCCACAATTATTATAACATTTATAATATTTAATAATATTATAACTAAGGTATTAATAAATTTATTAAAACCAAATTTTTTATTTAAATTTTTTGGGGGATACCTACTTAAAAAACTAAAGTATAATATATTAAATACTAAAATAGAAAATAATTAAATATAAAGTATATTAATAAGATTATTAATTTTTATAATTACCTTTATATTAAATTATATACCTACCAATTCATTCACAATAAAAACACTAAACACCTTAAGATTTATAATTATAAGTATATTTAAAATTAAAGAATTAATAATTAAATTTAAAGAAATAATTATAATTAATAATAATTATAATTAAATTAATTATTATAATAAAATATTATCTATTAATTTATGCCTGTATAAAAGATTATATATTTATAATATTGGTGGGAAAACCATTATACCTAAACTTTAAGGCATTATGGTGATTAACGTACCCCACAAGTCAACCGATCAGCGAAAATATATATAAAATACATCTGTACGTAAATGTGCGTTCTATTTAGAAAAAATTGTATCAAAAGTCAGTTTAAAAACTTAAATATCTCTTTTAAAAGTAATAATTATAATATTTTTTCTAAATTTTGTACGGTTTTTTTCAATTTATTAAAAATAAAAAAAGGAAAAGTGGACCTAAAATGGTCAATATTTTAACCAATTTTTTCTATATCTCTGGGAGAATTTTTTCAATTTTTTTATAAGATTAGATTTATATAATATAAAATATATTAAAATTTGAAAAAATAAGATTAAAAATTTATAAAGTTACAATTTTTAAATTTCTTTGATTTTTGGTTAGATTTCGGCTGATCGGTTGATTTGTTTGATCGGTTGACTTGTGCGGCACGTTATATTTTAAATAAAAAATCAAATATAAAATAAAAATGAAAAGTCATATTAAAACCTATTATATTAAAATAATTATCCTTTTAATTAATTTTATATAACTTACTTATTTTAATCATAATTAAAAATATTTTTTTATCTTTAATTTTAAAATTTAAAATTATTTTTATATTTTTAATTAAATTTCTTTTTTAATTATTTTTATAATTGAATTACTTTAATTATATAAGGGTTTTTTTTTAGAAGAGGGGAAAAGATTTATAAAAGATTATAATATAATTATATAATTAAAATTATATAATTTTATTAATTTTTATAGAATTAACTTTTATAAAATTTTTATAAAATTTTTAAAATATAAATAAATTTTCAGAAATTATTTTCTTATTTAATTAATTTTATTATTATTATTTTATTTATTACTACCCCGATTTACCTAGAATATATTACAGGTATCCGGTCCATCTCTTGGTATTTGTTCCGGGTAGGAACCGTGTTCCGGAGAAAACCTACCCGCCGCCTATCCGAACAAGCTACATTGCCATAGCTTTGGCTTCACCCTGTGTTCCTATTCGGAGTAGGCGCGGAGCGATCCCGGATAGACGTGGTCCTCCTAGAGGACCCCACTAATATGTTATTACCTATATCCTTCTATTTAATTGTGGGTTCTTCCCACTCAGTTTGAAGTTTTTGGAAATGTTTGTGCTGGGCAAGTTGTAGTGTTATTTTGTACATAGGTAGTTGAACTTGTTTAAAGAACTAATGGGCCACTAGCGGGGCTTTATCGGGGTTGGACAATGCTCTTTTATAATCTGTATTAATTAAGAAAGCTCTCGGGGCTAAATTCCGTCTGAGATGGGCCCGTGCCGGAGCGTATTTGGGATATTCAAGAATTATATGTTGGCGTCCCTTCTACTCAACGCTTTAGTTAACCTTAGCTTTTGTAGTATGTATGTCCGGTGCCTGAGCGACAGTGGGGAGACCCTGTTTTTTCCTAAGCCTTTAAGATTTTATCCATTTTTGAATTTTCTGTCTTATTTCTTAAATTTTGAAGTTGAAGCCTCTGTTGCTTATACGGAACTTAGTTGTTATTGCTATTATATTTAGGTAGAGGTGTATTGGGGGGCAGCCTAGCTTTGTCTTTAGTTGTAATATTTCTGTTACTTTGTATGCGTTGCTGATTTTTTGTAAGCAGGTTGATTGAATGGTACTTAATTTTTTAGTGATGCTTTTTGCTTTATGGTTTTGGTTTGAAATGTGTTATGTTGTTGTTCTGTATGCTATTGCGCTTTGTATTACTTTTGTGTAGATTTTTTTTGTTTGGATTATATTGTAACCTTATATTAATGCTGTTAGTTTGAAAAGGGTGTACCGTTACCTTTCTATTTTTATTTTAATTGCTTTTAAATGTTTGTTCTACTTGAATTTCTTATTTAGTTATACTCTAAAGAACTTAATATTTTCCTTAGGTTTAATAATTATATTATTTAGTTTAATTTCTGTGGTTGATGTTTAGTAAGCTTTTGTAAAATACATGAGCTTATTTTTCTGTGCTGCAAAGGTTATGCCGTGTTTTTATGCCCAATTTAGGCACGCTCCGTACGCTCATTCTAACTTAGTACAATTTTCAGCTACAGAGTGTTCTGTTATTAATATATTTATATCATCTACGAAATTAATAACTAGGATGCTTTTTTAGTCCAACTTTTTATATAAAGTAGTTATATAAATAATAAATAGGATAAGTAATAATGGAAAGTCTTGTAGGATACCCGCAATAAAGGAGCGGGCCTTGCCTTTTTTATTATTGAGGATTAATTGTACCTTTTGTTTTTTTATAAAGTTATTTACTTAGTTTGTTACTTATATTGGATACTTTTTTTGATATAGCGTATACGCGAGCCTCTGTGGTATGATGTTGTTGAAAATGCCTGAAATATCTAGTTGTAGGAACGATGTTGTAACGCCAACGCATTATGCAGCATGTATAGCCTTTATTATTATTTTAATGGTTATTTCTATGGATTTAGTTGGTTTGTTCTTTATTTAATTTTTTGGGAGTAGCTGGTATTGCTCTGCCACTTTTGTGATGTGGTTTGCTATTACTTTTTCGATTATTTTACTTATAGTTTTTAAAAGGGATATTAGTTTGTAAGTGCCTGGGAGGTTCTTTTTTTTCTTAAATTTTCCGGGCTTCAATAGTATTATTGTTATAATTTTATAGAATATCTTTGGGTAATACCTAAATATAAAATTTTATATTGTAATTATAGTAAGTGCTTTAAATAATTATTTTTTATATGTTTTAAAGAACCTTATTGGTAGTAAATTTTTGTTGGTAATTTTTCATAGTTTAACTGTTCTTAGAATTACTTCTATCTCTTCTGGTTTTACTTTTTTAAATATATTGAATTCATTTTCCTGGGGTTTTTCCGGTTACGTAACAAGATTAAAAATATTGGACAAATTAATTATGGGATTTAGGAAAAATTTTTTCCCTAATATCATATTTTTCTTTTCTTTACTTATAATCTATAGTTCTTTATCAGGTTAATAACGTAACGTTGGAAGGCTTTTTTTTTTAATAAGTTGTTAGTTATGTAATTTGATCTATTTTTTTATCTTTTATAAGATTTTATTATTTTTTAAAGCTTTTATTAGGGTCAATTTCTAGTTATTTCTTTTAGCTTTACTTATAGTTTTCTTTAATGTTGCCTGAGCTTTATTAAGGGTTTCCTAATATTTTTATATTCTTTAGTTCGTTTATTATTTATATGTTTCCTTTGTTTTTTTATAAAGTGTTTCAATTTTGTTATTTTATCATGGTGCTGGTTGTGTTATAGGCCGGGCGCGGTGCGGGGCCATAGCCAAAGCAATCTTTTTTAGTTTTTTGGTGAGATAGTCCATATATTTGTTGAGTTCTTCAGGATTGCTCATTTCTTCTGGTACGTTTATATTCTATGCTTCTGCTTTCGCAAGCCCTTATTTAATTAATTTAAATTTTTAAATATAAAATTATTAATTTTTTTATAATAATAAATTAAGGTAATAAGGTTAAGATGAAATTTGTTAATTTAGTGTTTTTTAGTATGTAAATAAGTTTTTAAGCGTTATTTTCTTATTTAATTAATTTAAATTCTTAAGTATAGAATTATTAATTTTTAAAATTATAGAATTTTATATAATAAAAGTATAAAATTAGGATATATTTTATAGAAATTATTAAAAGTTTTATTTAATTAAAGTTTATACTTAATATAAATAAGTTTTTAAAAATTATTTTCCTATTTAATTAATTTAAATTTTTAAATCTAAAGTTATTAATTTTTAATAAAAATTTATATAATAAAATTATAAAATATATTTCATAAAAATAATTAAAATTTTTATTTAATTAAAATTTTTATTTAATTAAAATTTATATTTAATATATAAATTTATATTAATTTATATTTAATTAATTTAAATTTTTAAATATTAAATTATTGATTTTTAATAAAAATTTATATAATAAAATATAAAATATATTTTATAAAAGTTATTAAAATTTATTTTTAATATAAATAAGCTTTTAGAAGTTATTTTCTTATCTAATTAGCTTAATTTAAAATATATTCAATTATTAGTTTTTTTATAAAAATTTATATAATAAATTATAGGGTATATTTTGTAGGAATTATTAAAATTTTTATTAAATTGGTGTAAAGTGATTAGATTATAGATATTCTTTTGTAGAGACTTTATTAACCTCTTTAGAACCAGATCTTCCAGGTTTCTACAATTCTTTTAAATATAAATAAATTTTTAAAATTATTTTTTTTATTTAATTAATTTAAGTTTTTAAATATAAAATTGTTAGTTTTTGTAAGAAGATTGATATATGCTTTAAAGAATTCTAGAATATGTTGGAAATGTTCTTTTAATATGAAGCATCAAAGGAGCGCTATAGTATATTAGAATGGCTAGACAATAGATAAATAATTAATCAAGCTTGCAGTTTCTCTTAGTTTTTAATAAAGATTTGTATAATAAAATTATAAAATATATTCTATAAAAGTTATTAAAATTCTTATTTAATATAAATAAACTTTTAAAAATTATTTTTTATTTAATTAATTTAAATTTTTAAATATAAAATTATTAACTTTTTATAAAGTTTTATATAATAAAATTGTAAGAATTTTTATTTAATTTAAATTTATATTTAATATATAAGTTTTTAAATATTGATTTTAATTTGATCAATTTAAGTTCTCAAATATAAAATTATTAATTTTTAATAAAGATTTATATAATAAAATTGTAAGGCATATTTTATAAAAATTCTTATTTAATTAAAATTTTTATTTAATTAAAACTTATATTTAATTAAAATTTATATTTAATATAAGGTCTGATCATTTCTATTAAATGGTAAGTTCCAATAAGAATATAGGGTAAAGCCAAAATTATAGCAATGTAGCTTATTTGGATAGGCGGCGGGTAGGTTTTCTCCAGAACACAGTTCCTACCCAGAACAAATACTAAAAGATGGACTGGATACTTGTAATATATTCTAGGTAAATCGGGGTAATAATAAATAATAATAAATAATAATATTATATTAAATAAAAAAAACTTATATATTTATAAATATTTTATTGCCTTTTTTAATTTAATTTTATTATTAAATTCTTTTTAATATTTTAATCCTTTTAGTAATAATTATTATAATATTTTAAATTTATTTTATTATTTTAATATTATATCATATTAAAATTATAATTTTAATATAATTATATATTATAAAAATAATTTATTTATTAAAGATAAAGAATTTCATAAAGAATATAGTTATATTTTTCTAATATAATTCTGAAAATTAATTATGAAAACTCTATTAAAACTTTTTCAAAATTTTTAAACCTTTAAAAGATTTATTGGAGGATTATTAATGATATTTAATGATTATTTTTATTATATTTGGTCTTTCATTTATTAAATCTTTAATTTTTATATATTTTAATAATTTTAAGTTAATTATTTATTTTAATATTATTATTATTATAATTATTTATAATATAATCCCTTTTTATATCTATTTTATTAATATTTATTAATTATAATATAAAGTTTATAAAAAGGTTAATTTTTAAATATATATACCACTTTATTCTCAATAACTGTTATTATTTTTATTTATTATTATTATAATAATCTTTCATTTAAAAAATTTAATTAATATTAAATATTCTATTATTTTTTAATAATAATTTATTATAAATCTTTAATTATTTATTTATTTATTTATTACTACCCCGATTTACCTAGAATATATTACAGGTATCTGATCCATCTCTTGGTATTTGTTCCAGGTAGGAACTGTGTTCCGGAGAAAACCTATCTATTACTTATCCAAACAAACTACATTATTATAATTTTAATTTCATCTTATATTTTTATTAAAATTTATTTTTCAATAAAAATAATTAAATTTTAATATAAAAAAATATTTTATATATTACAATGTTAATTACGTGAAATGGTATGGTAGCGGCCTAAGTATGAGGCAATAATAAGATTTAAAATAACTTTATTATTTTTTTTTAATAATTAATAAAAATATTATTACATTATAAAAAGGTTATTCTGGGGGAGGATTAAGGTATATATAATTTATATAAGGTATAAATATATATAAATAACTTCATATTTCTATAAAAAGTTATTACCCATTCTTACTTTTACAATTTTCTTTTTAATACCACAATATTATATTTATTTTCCAAAATAGTTTAAAATAGTGCTACCAATTTATAACCCTTCCTAATTAATTTTAATCCTTTTTATATATTTTATTTACATTTTACAATATTATAATATAATATTACCATACCTATTACATTCATAATCCAGTACTACTTTAAAAAATTTATTTTATTTTTATATATATATTATATTAAGCAAAAAAAAGTTTATATATTTATAAATATTCTAATATCTTTCCAATTTCATCCTATTACTAACCCTCTTCAAATATTTTAATCCCTTTATTAAAAATTATCACAATATCTTAAATCTAATATAATATTTTAATATTATATTATACTAGAATTACAATCCCAATATAATTACATATCATAAAAATAACTTACTTATTAAAAATAAAAAATTGCACAAAAAGCATGGCTACGCCTTTCCAGCGCAATTCCGGGAATCAATTGGTAAGGCTTTACTATAACTTTTCCAAGGTTTTCAGGCCCTCAAAAAACTTATTCAAAAATCATCAATAATATCTAACAATTATTCTTATTATACTTAATCCCTTGCTCACCAGATCCACAACTCTCATACGTTCCAGCAGTCTCGAGAGGACTATTTGTTTCAGCGTCACCGACGCCATAAATCTTTAATAATTTCTTAATATATTTAAATTTAAGTCTTAATAAATATAATCTTTTTTTAAAAAAAATATTTATTTTTATTTAAAATTCCTTAATATATATAATTGAGAGAAACTGCATGCTTAATTAACTATTTAACTATTAGTTAACCATTTTAATATATTATAGCGTTCCTTTAATGTAAATCATTAATGGAATATCTCCAGCATAATTTAGAATGTTTAAGAACATATATCAATCTTACAATAATTAAAGAAAATAAAAAAAAGGATAAAGAAGCGAATATAAAAGGGGATAATTCTAATAAATATAACTTAGAATAAATGTGGAATAGTTCTAAATAGATGTAATCCTCCTAAAAGATCTTATTAATATATTATTATTTATATATCTTTTATTTCATTATAAATCTTTCTTATTTAATATAAAATTTCTGAAAATATTTATATTAAATAAATCATAGTGTTATTCTATATATAAATAATTGAACTTATTTAAAGAACCAGCAAGCCACCAACAGGGCTTTTTCAGGGTTGGACAACATTCTTTCATAGTCTGCGCTAGTTAAGAATATTTAGATAATTAATATTTTAAGTTATTTATATAAAAACTTTTTTTAAAAAAAATTTGGTTTATATAATATTTTTAATTATTATATTTTTTCCTATTCTAATATATATATTTAAAAATTCTTATTAATATGAAAGATTTATATATTTTATTAATTATTATATTAAAATTAAAATTTTATTATATAAGATATTTATAGAAGAATTCTAAGACTATTCCTTTTAATATAATATCATAAATATTAATATATAAATTGGATCCATATTTAAATTTATAATAATAAAATAAAAAGATTTGGATTTATTTATTTAATATTTTGTACTTCTTATTTCCAAATTTAAAATTATTATTAAAATATAATTTAGTTAATAAGTTAAGAAGTTAAGATCCTTTTATTATTAATTTTTCTTCCTATCTTTAAATAGGTAATCTTATAATAAATTATTGTATCATTCTTAATAAAACCTTTATATTACCTATATATTAATTTTATAATATAGGATTATTTATTACAAATATTTAAGTTAAATAATATTAAACAATTGCTTTAGTTTATTAAGATATTTAGAATGTTTAAGAAATTATATGTTATTATATTAAGAAAATTGGTTATTATGGTATTTAGGGAATTTATAAAACTTATTAAAAATGTTAAAATTAATTAAGATATTGGAATTAATTAAAGGTTTATGAATTATATTAAATAAAGTTATATAGTTACAATTAAGGTAAATAATTACATACAATCTTAATATTGCCATTATTAATTTTATTTTAATTATAATAATTTTTGTTATAATTTCTACCAAATGTAAATATATTGAACTAATTAAAAATTTAAATTTAAATGGATAAGTTCTTAATAAATTATTTATTTTATTTTAAAAGAATTCAAAGAATAAATTTATATTAATAATAACTATAAATATATAAAAACTATTTTATATTATTTTTATAAAAATATTGAGAGAAACTGTAAGTATGATTAATTATTTAATTGTTATTTAACCATTTTGATATATTGTAGCTCTCTTTTAATGTAAAGTATTAAAAGAACATCTCCAACATATTCTAGAATGCTTTAAAGCATACATCAATCTTCTCACAAATGTTATGGAATTTAAGCTATTTTTTAATTTTGATATAAAATAAATATTAAATTTTACAAAAATAGGTTAGAGTTTAACTATGAAAATTATTTTTAAAAGCATACCATAAATTTTTATTAATTATATCTTTATTATAACCTATTATATTCTTAATTATAAATATATTAATTCAAACTACTAAAACAACTATCACATCATTTGTACCAAAATCAATACCTAATTCCTCATTATTAATATATTTTAATCAAAATTCCTTTACTAATTTAATTATATTAAATATTAATAATAATAAATTTAAAAAAATAAAATATAATATCATATTTAAAATAATAAAAATATTAATTATTATAATATGTTATTCTTATTCACGGGGATGTAATTAAAAAAAGCTCCTTAATAATTAATAAATATAACAATCAAAAACTAACGAAAAAATTACTTTTTTAAACTTAAAATATTACTATATAACAAATGTAATGATTTAATTATCGATCAATCTCTATATATATATAATTCAAAAAAAAAACCTAACAATTTGAACGTTAATTGATTGTAAAGTTAATCCCAAATAATAACTTTATAAATAGCAACTTCAACTTACCTCTTAATGTTTTTATTGATTGTTTAATCTGGTATTTTTACAATCATATCATCATTAACTATTCTATATCATCAAAAAACATAATATATATTTTTGAATTATTAAATTACATTTGATTTATTAAACTAATAAGAATACTTCATAAGGCAATAATATATTACTTAAATAAGAAATAACTTTTAAAAGCCTATTTATATTTAAAAAAAACCTATAAAAATTCTAACTGAAATTATTTCATAAAAATTAAAGTAATTCCAATTATATAATAATATTATCCCAATTTAATATTTAATTAAACATAAAGTTAATCAATTAGAAGATAATTGGGCAAAGGCTTATGAGATTAGCTAATTAAAAAAAAGCTAATAAAATTAAGGCTAATGGTCAATTAATTAAGATATATTTGATTAATTGGGATATGATTGGGTATGAGGTTGATGAGGTTGGATTGATTAGTTAAGATGTGATTAACTACAAGGTTGGTTAATTAAAAAAAAAGCTAATAAAGCTGGTTAATTAGAAAAAAGCTTATATATTTGGTTAATAAAACGTAAATAATTTATAAAACCCTTAAAATCCAAGATTTTTTAATTTAAAAAAATATTTTAATATCCTAATTAATTAAAGAAAATTAATAAAAATTAGAAAAATTAAATATATAACATTATTTAAATTTGAAAAATTATAAAATTAATTTAAAGGGTTAACATGTTTAATAAAGTCAATTTTTCTTTATTTATATTAATAATCTTCCAACACAAAACCTTAAGAAAACTTAAGGCATATTATTCTTTTTTTTGATAAATTAAGAAAATAAAAAGGTTTTTAATAATAAAAGTTAATATATGGCATTTATTATATTTATCAAATATTTTTTGTTAATTTTATTTATAAGGAAAAATCTTCTAATTTTGATATAAAAAACGACTTTTTATTTTACAATAAATGGATATAAAAATACCTTTAATTCTTATCATTTCTTTAACTTTTAACCCATTTCAAATTATATTTATATTTTATTCTTCATAGAAGGTATTATATATTTTTTTATAGATTCTTCAATTATATTTTCAAATATAAATCATAGTTTGAAATTGAGGTCTTATTAATTAATAAAATTGAAAATTCTAAAATCGTAAGGGGTGGGGTTGAAATATGCGGTTTTTTTATCCAGGGATTATATTAAAGAAATATTATCAGGATGTATAAATAGCCCAATAACCAGAAACCATATTACAAATAACTAACCATTTAAAAAAGTTATTCTTAATTATTTTAACCAATAATGGATTACTACCTACACCTAACTTTATGCGTTTATATAATCTTCACCAACCAAGCAAGAAGAACCCACAATTAAATAAAAGGATATAAATAATAATACATTAGTGGGGTCCTCTAAGAGGACTATGTTTACCCGGGATCGCTCCGCATCTACTTTAAACCATATTTATTGGAATTATCCTCTTTCACATCCACCTCCTCATCCTCCTCCTTATTTTCTTTAATTATATATATTAAGGAATTTTAAATAAAAATAGGTACATTTTTGAAAAAAAGATTATATTTATTAAAATTTAAATTTAAATATATTAAAAAATTATTGAAAATTTGTAATAAATTATTATTAAAAAATAATAAAATATTTAATAATAATTAAATTTTTTAAATAAAAAATTATTATAATAATAATATATAAAAATAATATAAATTATTAAAAATAAAATAATATATATATATTTCCTTTTAAAATTAATTTCTTTATAAATCGTATATTATAATTAATAAATATTAATAAAATAAATATAAAATAAAATTATATTATAGAATAATTATAATATTAATAATATTAAAATAAATAATTTTTTTAAAATTATTAAAATATATAAAAATTATAAATTTAATAAATAA